>JALCCG010000123.1:9620-60065 GCA_023212695.1 Sporisorium sorghi | reverse complement strand
GGAGCCCTCGATCGGCCACTGCCTCCCCTGGCCCCCTGAACGCCCACCACCGCCCCACCCTGCACACCCCCGCGCTCTCCCCGCCCCCCCCCCGCTCGCCCCCCCCCCCCCCCCCGCGCCCCCCCCCCCCCCCCCCCCCCCCCCCCCCCCCCCCCCCCCCGGCCCCCCCCCCCCCCCCCCCCCCCCCCCCCCCCCCCCCCCCCCCCCCTTCCTTCAAGGAACGAGCCTGTCGCCTTCAACCATATGAGCATCTGCGATCGGGCCCATGAGGAGAAGGCATCTCGGCCAGACTAAGGCAAGGATGCAATGGAGCAAGTCGTTTGGCTGCCGCTGTCTTTTGAGCAGGAGAGGAAGAATTGCATCTTGCAGATCATTCCTCGAAGCCGAGAGGTCAGAGAAGAGAAGGCAAGAAGGCGCCCATTTGCAATTTCGAGGCAGCACCGCTGCAGTGCGCAGATCGCGCGCTTCGTGTGGATGGCGTGTTGATTTTGCTTCGAGACCAACACTGCTTTTTCTCCTTTTTTCTCTTTTTTTTCTCTTTTTTTTTTTTTTTTTTTTTTTTTTTTCCAGTTGTGCGCGCCACAGAGTCTTGGCCTGCAGCAGCAGCAGCAGCAGCAGCAACAGCAGCAACAGCGAGCTGGCTTCATTTCAGGCTCGAAGCACCTCGGCGTCGATCTTTGATTCTTCTCGCTCTCCAAACGCAGCAATTCCGTAGCACGGGCGATCGGCATCTTGCGCATTCGCCCTCAGCCTCGGCTCCACGGCATCTTTTTTCTTTTCGAGCAAGACCGACCCGGCATCCTTCTGCTCGTCGCCTGTGTGGGTGTGTGTGTGTGAGTGCATTCTTGACGAATGTCAGGCAGGACAAGAGCAGACCCACTTTGCAGTGCAGTGCAGTGCAGTGCAGTGCAGCGTGTGACGCTTCAGCTGAGAGAAAGGGGCCTTGACGAATAAAACAAGCCCACACTCCCTTTCCTCCTCCTTTCTCTCCTCCATCCCATCTCCCTCACTTTGCTTTTGTCTGCCACACTTCACGGTCCTTCCATACACTCGTTCAAGATGGTCTTCTCCAAGTCTTCTCTCCTCGCCACCGCCGCCGTCCTGGCTATGGGCTCGGCCGTCTCTGCGCAGAGCTCCTCCACCGCCTCGTACGACCAAGTCGCCCAGATCCAGCTCACCTTCCCCGCTGCCGATCTCACGCCCGTCCCCGTCCCCGCCTCGTGGCTCGACATCCAGGGTGTGCTCAACGTTACGTTCGGAGACGTCAACGTGTCCAACATCGGCGACAAGCTCACCGTCGCTCAGGTGCAGACTGCGCCCACCTTCCGCATCAGTGCCCAGACCGCCGCTGCGCAGAGTGCGTCCACGTTTGGCGGCAACAGCAAGTTCACCGTCGCCTTCCTCGACGCCGGCGTTGCGGGCAAGAACGTGTCGACCGAGGTGTTCTGCCACTACCTCGGCAACAACTTCACTTGGGACTCGAGCACGGGTCAGCTGAGCAACCAGACCGCCGCACGTGTGGCGTACGGTGCCCCGCTGCCCGCTACCAACGACGGCCCGCACCGCTACATGCAGCTCGTCTTCCAGCAGTTTGACAACTTCACCGCGCCCGCTACGCCCGCCGCCAATGCGCCGATTCAGAGGTTGCAGCTGCAGGACTACTACAACAACGCCCGCGGCGGGCTTGGCAAGATCGTCGCCGCCAACTACATCCAGATTGAGGTGGGCCAGGCTACGGCGCCCAGCTCCACCTCGGCCGTGTCCCAGGCCAGCGTCACCGCGCTCGCTGCTAGCAAGAGCAGCGCTGCTGGCACCAAGGCGGGTTCGTCGAGCGCCGCCGGTGCTACTGGTTCGGGCTCGGGCAAGACCAACGCTGCTGCTTCCATGCTCGGATCCGTGTCCATGGCCGGTATCGTGGCTATGGGCTCGGCGGCTCTGGTTGGCGCTGTTATGCTCTAAGCGTTGCTTTGCGGACAAACTGGATTGTGGCGGGCCTTGACCTTGCTAAGGCCATATCGTCCTGTCTTTTTCCTGTATATGGCTATGCGCTGCTCCTAATCGAGACCGAATATGAAAGTGTTCTTCCATCAAATGATCACAGAGAGGTGTGAACGAGTGAGACCGAGATGAGGCTCTGCGCCGATTTTTGACTTGTTAGAGTGTCAATTTGCGCCAACTGATTTTTGCGCCGAGAAGAAATGGAAAAAAAAAAGACAGCGAACGAGCCACGTCAACGAAACGCTCAACACGCACTTGTCATTTGACTGCTCTCCTCCAACCTTCCTTCCTTCTTCCTCCCTCTCCACCAACGTCGGTCCACCCATCACCCTTCACACACCTTCCACAATGAAGCCACTTCGCTTCGTCCTCATGGCGACAGCGCTGCTGCTCGCCGTCCTCACCCTCACCGCCTCCGCCGCCACGCACTGGGACAAAGACGACCACGAGATCTTCGAGCTGCAATCCGCCCTCGAGAAATCCGAAGGCAAAGGCTCGACGTTTTACTCGGTTCTCGACGTCAAACGCACCGCGAACCTGGGGGAGATCAAGCGTGCCTACCGCAAGAAGTCGCTCGAGCTGCACCCGGACAAGAACCTCGGCGTCGCTGGTGCGCAGCAGCGCTTCGAGCGTCTCGGGCTCGTGTACAAGATCCTACGCGATGGCAGGAAGGATCGGTACGACCACTTTTTGAAATCCGGTTTCCCCAAGTGGCGCCAGAACGGGTACTTTTACGAAAGGTACAGGCCGGGGCTGGGCAGCGTGGTTGTGGGCATTGTGCTGTTCAGCATGGCGGTGGAAGTGGGGGTTTCGCGCCTGACGAGCGGACAGGAGAGGCGGAAGATCGAGCGGCTCAAGATGTCCGCCCGCCTCGTCGCGTGGGGCCCGCGCTACCAGGCCTTGCTCGCGTCTGTGCTCTTCGACACACCGGCCGGCCCGGCGCCGAGCAAGCTCACCCAGACAGACAAAAAAGTCCGGGTGCCGATCACAGGCTTCCCCGCGCTCCCCGCCTTCCCCTCCCACGCAGCCATCAAAGCAGGCACCGTCGACTGGGATGTGCAGGAGCAGCAAACGCGCGCGCTGCTCGCCAGCCCCTCCGCTTCCGCAGCTGACGGCGCACCGATCGTGGAATGTCGCGTCCACGGGAGCGAGGTCTCGCTGTACGACAAGTTTACCAACGAGTGGGTGGTGCTCGACGAAAACGACGCGCGTCCCAGCGGGTTTCATCAGACTTGGCCGGTAAGGTTGGTCGGCGCGCTGGTGAACAGGGTTACGGGCAAGCATGAGGATGTGCTAGGTGAGGTGGATGAGTTGGAGGAGGAGAAGGAGGAGGAGGTGAAGCAGAATGGTAAGGGGGCGGCTGCGGCGAAGAAGGGTAAGAAGAACAAGTAGCGCGCACAGCGTTGGCTGTTGAAAATGTAGATTTGCCCGCATGCAATCAAGATTCCACTAGATCGTAGTCAGAGAGGATGGGATGATTGTATCAAGTCGGTCAGAAGCCGTCGATGAGCCTCGAGTCAACGACGTGCCCATTAGTATCACCTCATAATCCCAGGAGGTGCAACGGCTCATGTGGAATGACTCGGAACATCCACACGTCGCAGCAGAACCTTCACCGCACAGTGCAATCGACACGCTCGGTCAAACTTAGATCAGCCGTTCAACATTCGGTGTTGCTACACGATCAAGACAGGCGTTCAAACGCTGCAACGCTAAGCCTGCTCCGCACCACCCACCTGCACCTCTTCCTCCTCCTCATCATCCGAATCACCCATATCGATCTCCGGCATCTCCTCGTCATCGTCATCATCGTCCTCACCACCTCTGAACAGCGCCATCGCCTCCTTCTCCACAACCTCGGTCGACGCTCCAGCCGGTTCAACGACACCCTGAACCGTCTCAACCACCCGCTCTGCCGGGGCATCATCGATGATGCTCTGCACGACCTCGGCCACCGCCGGCGTTTCGACGACTTCAGCCGCCGCTGTCAGAGCCGCGTCTGTGACAGGCGCCACTGCAGGCGCAGGAGCAGCGACAGGGCTCGATCGCGACGAAGCGAGCCTGCCCGGGCTGGGGAGCACGCCGGCGTTGGCGGCGTCCAGGCTGGGTGATCCCGTGCGCGAGAGCGCAGGCAGGTGCGTAGTCGACGGGCTGCCGATGCGCGGCGTCGTCGGACGGTGGGACGGCTTGACCGGGTCCGGCGAGAGGATGCGTTTCTCCACGGGCGAGCGGAGCGGCGACGCGGCAAGACCAAGACCCAGCGTGGTCGCTGTCGAAGAAGAAGGCATAGCAGGTGCGGTGGCAGTAGCAGCATCCGATCCTGTAGCGTTGAACAGCTCGGCCGATTCGGCCGTGATCGCATCGACGTCCATCCTCGCCTCTGCGCCGTCGTTGCTCATCTGCGCAGCTGCCTCGCCCTCCTCGACCGCACTTTCGCCAAGCGCACCGAGCACAGCAGTAGTTGCACCGATGATGCCGGCTCCAAACGCCTCGGTCGTGGTCGGAATCGCGTGCCCGACATCAGAAACACCCGCAAGCTTGGCTCCCTCAGGTGCAGCTTCGAGATCGTCCAACGCCCGCGGTCCGAACCCAACTCCCTTCGCAACGGGAACGAACTTGCCCTTCCTGCTAGCATGCACGGCCATCAGAGCACGTTCCGCCACACTTCGGACGCTGGCACTTCCAGCACCGGCTGGCGCGTTGGCGATCCTGTTCAACACCGGCATAGCTCTAGGCAGCACCAAGGCGAGCGTGCTAGATGCCGAGTCGAGACACACATCCGCCAGCGCTTGCATGGCGTCCTGCAGCAGCTCTACAGTGGTCGGTGCGCTGGAACCGGCGCTCTTGCTGCGAAGTGTAGCCGAGTGCGTGCTGATCGAGTCTGCAAGTGCTTCGACAAGCGCCAGCACCGTCTGGATCGACAGCTGCATCTGGTCGTAATGGGCGGGGCTGAGAGCGGTGGAAAAAAGAGGATAGACTGCGACGATGATCTGGAGAGCAGCTTGGGTCGATGCGATCTCTTCGACGCTCAGAGCGTGGATGTGGTCCTTGAGCGAACCGCTCGAGGCAAACATGTCGTCAGATTCGTAAAGACGCGCCTTCTTCGCTTTGCGTGCATCGCCCCCAGAGTTTGCGGCCGACGAAGCCTGCCTAGGCTGGAGAACGGCTCTTGCTACCTGAGACACTGCCAGACGTGCAAGACGAAGCGTGATTCGCCCAGCAGGATCAAGCGGGAGCGCAATCCCTTGTCTGCCGACCAGCACAGCCAAAGTGCGCATCGCAGCCAACTTGACCCTGGCACTCGCAGTTCTTGAAGCAGTAGCACTGACATCGGCTTCAACGATGCGGCAGATCTCTCCCAGCACTCGGGATGCCTCGAGCGGGAGAGCGGTCGGTGCAGTGATGGCAAGCTGAGCAATGAGTGCAAGCGCTCGCGTGTGCAGCGTGGAGAGATGGGCTGCCTGCAACGAGCACACCTTGGCTTCGGCGGTGGGTTTGAATTTGCTGGTAAGGTCGAGCCTGAGCATGTCCAAAGCCAACGTGATGAGCTTGCCCACGGCGATAGGCACAGGACGAGAGGTGGCAGAACGGAGGTGAGAGTTGATCAGTCCGGGACGCTGACGACTGCCAAGGAGCAGTGCGATCCTCGCGTGAGCCAAGTTGGTCGCTGCCAAAGTGTCTTGAGGGTACGAGCTGAGATGCTTGTGTTCTGTAGCTGCAGCCTCCTGCGCTGTGCTGTCCGGTTGAGGGGCATCGACGGACTGGTAGCTCGAGGTAGCATGACGCCATGCTTCGGTAACAAGGTGGAGCTGATTGTCGAGTGTGGCTTGCCAGAGTTGGGACTGGGTGGTGCGGGCAGAGCCACCGGAGGCTTCGCTGCCTTTCGAAGCAAGGGCGCCCGTCAGATGCAAAGACGAGAGAACGGCTGCTGCAGCAGTAAAGACAGGCTGGGGAGTGGACGTCGCATCATCACGATACAGCAAAGAGGCGATGCAGTCGTGAATGCGCGAGGAAACAGGCCTGAACTGTGCTGGATGGGCGTGGAGGAGGCGGTTGAGGAATACCAAAACGGTGTGTAGATGGCTGGCAAAAGCACCAGCGCCTTCCAGCTCTTGGCTCATGACAATCTTTTCGAGCAGCTGTGCCAAGCCGACGGCAAACTTGGAAAGGTTGGGATGCACGACTTGTCGGTAGAAGTCTGGTTTTGCGGCGATGTTCTCAGGGAAGAGTTGCGTTACGGCGAATTGAAGTGCGGAGGCGAGAAGACGGTCCGAGTGTTCGCGCTGCATCAGAAGCTTTTCGGGGGCCGAGAGGAGGTTGATGATCTGGGTAGCCCAAGTGGAAGCGTTCGAGATGAGGTGATCGTTCCAAGCAGAAGGGTCCTGCTGGATCCAGAGATGAGCCAGTCGATAGCCCAGCTCATTCTGAGACGAGATCAGCGCATTGATGCGGACGGTAAGCTTGTGTTGAGTTTCGTCTTGCGGAACGCGAGCAAGAAGACCAGACTGGCTGATGATGGCGAGGACATTGTCTGCCTGTGCAGGATCGGAAGGAGAAGAGGAGACAAGATTGAGCAGAAGCTCGAGTCGAGATGCGGAGCGTGCGGGTGCTGGCAGCTCGATAGCAGTCAGACCGTACGAGCTGCCCGTGGCCGCAGCCGTGTTCGGATACGACATTGAGACCTGTTTCGACGATTATTGTTGATGGTGATGGTGATGAGCAAGATGACAAGCGTAGAATTGGCTCGAGCAAAAAGCGTTTTTGATTCTACGCGAACGGTTAAAATTTCATTTCCGATTTCCGCAGATTGGATTTTCGCGGAGCTCTAAGATGTTAGAGCGATGCGGCACATGCTGGCCGCACGGACGCTCGATTGCGCCTTCTCGACATCATCCTCACACGTCTACGTTTGACGCCATCGACTCCACCACACCATCTCCTCATTTCACCCTCAACGGATCCTGCTTGCAACGGATCGCTTCCAATGCGATCATTTCCGCTCGGCGGTCATCTCTGGTAAGGTCGATTCGAGGCACATACCTTGGCAGAATAGGCAAAGAGATTCGAGCCACGCTGGCAAAGTACGCCTCATGATGGCGGTTGTGACGCATGCAAGGTCTTGAATCCTATCACACGGACAACGCACGGCATCGAACTCAATAAGGTCTGCTAGAGGCAGAACTCGAAGTGGCCGCCATCATGTCAGGCTACAATGTCACTCCGCCGCAACCTCGGCCAGCGAGGTCGAGGCCACCATTGGGCTCACCCGCTTCAGCTGCTCCGCTCAACCGCGCCACGTCATCTTCGGTGCGGCCATATCAGGATGCCATTGTCTCAGAACTCTGCACACTCGACACTTTCCAAAACGACTTCGACACCAACGACTTCATCGCTCAGCTTACCTCGAAGCTGGTGCAGCGCTCTAAAGCAGACCCGGGTCCTTTCAATCCTAGACCCTTCATCCGCACTTTTGAGTCTGCGCTTGACCAACTCGTTCAGATTCGCTCGCAAGTCGACGCACAATCTCAACAGCTCTCCTCATCAGTGCATGTGGCCGAGTCGGCCTACGCCAAGAAGCTCGACGAGCTCTCCAAAAACTTTGTAGCGGTCGGAAACTCCTTCACCAGCCTTGAGGACCGCATTTCGGAAGTGGGAAGGACAGCCATCCGCATCGGAGAGCAGCTCGAAACGATCGACAAGCAGCGCAACCGTGCAAGCGAAGCACACGACCTCATCGAATTCTACTACATGTTTGCTCGCGGCGACACATCCAAGCTCGAACGCTTACGCAAAGAGGGAGGTCGCGAAGGCAGGATGAAGACGGCCGTCATCGCACGTCGTCTCGCCGCCATCAGCCGAGAAGTTGATGTTGCGGGCAGTGAACATACGCGTGACTCTATCGACCGCTACTGCGAGCGCTTCGAGCGCGACATGCTCAAGCTCTTCGACAAGTTCTACCGCAGGTCGGATCCCAAGATGATGTCGCACATCGCCAAGGTCTTGCAGGGATTCAACGGCGGTGCAAGCTGTGTGCAGATTTACGTCAACCAGCATGACTTCTTCATCTCCAAGGATCGCGTCGGAGAGGCAAGCAACATCGAGCTGAGCCAGATCTGGACGTACATGGCCGACCCGGACCATGCGCCGCCGCGGTCCGAGCCCTCGCTCTCGGCGCTCTTCAACGAAATCCGACAAACGGTCGAAATCGAGGCACAGATCATCTCGGCTGTCTTCCCTAGTCCACTCGTCGTCATGCAGACCTTCTTGCAGCGAGTCTTTGCGCAATCCGTCCAGGGCTTTGTCGAGGTCATCATGGACAAAGCCATGCAGATCAACGCGCCCAGCTTTGTTGGTGCAGGTGGCACGATCGATTCAAAGACAGCAGCGCTCGAGCTCAACCCTGCTTCCACTGCGCAACCGACCACCTCTCAGCTCGCCTTCCTACGAGCGCTGCATATGGCCAGGTCCAGCGCCTTGAGCCTGGTCAATGATCTCAAGCTCTACGACTACCGAGGTGCTGGCATCGTCGGTCCTTCGCATTCGACAGGTAGCGACGGCGCAAATGGTGGCACGGGCGTTCAGGGTGATGGATCCGGCTCGCTGACGTTGCTTGGCAACGACGCTGTAGCTGCTGCAGGTCACCTGGCAGGTGCCTCTGCGAGCCCCTTGGCTGCCATGCTGGATCAGTCGGTCGAGGAGCTCTTTGTGCCCTACATGGAAGGCATCCGCTACATTGACCGCGAGTCGCGCAGCTTGGCCGATCTGTATGCAGGCTTGCTCTCCAAGTTTATCACGTTCCACCGCACAGCTGCTTCTGCCAAGAGGGACAAGGCGGCAGGCAACACCATTTTCAATCGCATGCGCAACCAGATTTCAGCCACTTCGGATGCCTCATCCTCGACTTCAAGTCTCGGTGGAAGCTCGACTGCAACTCATGCGAGCACAGCTGCCAGCTCGACCACATCGACCTCCAAGACGTCCTTCTTCAAGCTTTCCAACCTCGCGGATCGCGTTCGAGGCACCCACGCCAACGCTTCCAGTACCAACAACCTCTCCGCTGGCACGACCAATGCGATGCCTACATCTGCTGAGTCGAGTGTTGACGGCCACCACATCGCAGGCGGCGCCCACCTGGAGGAGGAAATCGACGACACGGACGGCGATCTGTCGCTCGACATTGCCGAACGGATGCTGCGCTGGCATGCCGAGTCGATCGGCAGATGCGTAGATCTCAGCTCGCCCTCCGAGGTGCCAAAGGCGACGTTTGCGCTGCTGCGAGTGCTCACTTCGGCCTACATCAAGACGTATGTCGAGACGGCTCTCGACTCGGCTCTGGCCGCGGCGACTGCTCAGGACATTCGCGGAACGACGGTGCCTGATCCATCAGCTGCCATGGCTCTGGTTCGCTCCGTCGAGCTCATCATCTCGCTGTGGCAGCACTACGTCAACACGGCGCTGTTGCCGCTCGCCAGCACCAGCGTCACGTCGCGTCGAGAGATGATGATCTTCAACAACCACAACCTGCTTCGCGTCGAAGGCAAGTGCGATGCATTGATGCAAAAGATCGCCGATAACATCGTCGGCTTCCTCTCGAATCGGCTGGCGACGCAGAAGAAGAACGACTTTACGCCCAAGAACGATGATCTTGCGTTTGCACGTCAGAACACGGAGCCATGCGTTGCTTGCTCGGAGGCGCTGGAAAAAGTGCAACAAGCTGCGCGGGCCAACTTGAGCCTCTCGTCGAGCCGCATGGTCACGTCGTCGAGCGGCACCATCAACGTCCGTGGGTCCCCCAAGCTGAGCCGTGCCCTTCGCGGAGGCGCGTCGATGGACGGCAGCGACGGAGCCGGCGCGCGCGTCAGCTGGACAGACACAGACGCGAACGCTGACCCGACCGGGGGCGATGCCGACGATGACGATGACGAGCAACATCGTCGCAGCCACCTGTCGCGCAATGCCGAGACGTTCCTCACTGAGATCGGCGTTGCCTTCCATGGCTTGCTGCTCGACCACCTGCGCAAGTACACCGTGAGCGCTGCGGGTGGCATCATGCTGACGAAAGACCTGGCGCTGTACCAGGACGCTATTGGGACGTTTGGCATCGGCGTGCTGTCGGAGCGCTTCGACATGCTGCGCCAACTGGGCAATTTGTTCATTGTGCAGGCGTCGGTGCTCAAGTCGTATATGCGCGAGGGGCATTTAGCCAAGATCGACGAGCGGCTGCTGCGGCCGTATTTGCTGAGGAGGGCGGATTATGCCAAGGAGGTGAGGGATCTGGATGCGGGCCCGGCGCCGACGACGCCGACTGCGGCGAGCGCGGCGGCGAGCAATCCGTTCGGGATGGGTGGCGATGTGTTTGCGACGGCGCCGGGGGCTGGGAGGGATCTGTTTGGGCACTTGCCGGGGCTGATTAATGGGTCGAGTGGCAGTCCGGCTAGTGGTGGAGTGTCGAGTTCTGCGGCGGGGTCCGGGTCGGGAAAGACGCCGGAGGAGGTGAGGCTGCAGAGGTTGGGCGATGTGTTGGCGCATTTGGAGAAGTTTAGTCTGTCAGCATCAAGTGCGCCTCAGCAGCAGGGTGCAGACCGCAAGTAGGGTGCGGACTTCAGTCTTGACACTCTTCATTTGAACTTCTCAACATCAAGGTGACAAGATTCTCTACAGACTGGCCATTGTGTGATGGGTAAGGGGTGAGATGGATTGCGATGAAGCCCGTAGCAATGAGAAGAGTGTATGAGAAAGTGGGTTGAGATGAAGACGAAGTGAAGTGGATGCCATGCACGTCTACGACATGATGCTAGACCTGCTAGTCGCAATCACCTTCGGCTGACCATTCAACGGATTGAGCTGCTTGGCACTGAACGCATAGTTCGGCCTTCCGTCCTTGACATCATCCGGATCGTTACAGCTGATCGTCACGCTCTTCACCATATTGACAAACCTCCCATTGCTCGCCTTCGACCAATCAATCAGCCCGCCGGCCCACTCGACGGTTCCGTTGGGGAAAGTGCCGTCGCCGGCGCCCCAGATGCTCAGCTGCAAACGCATCGGCGAGGACGGGTAATGGTACAGCCCATCCTTGCTGTTCAGAGTATTCTTGCGGTAGAGCGTGCGCACGACCGTGCCGTCGATGAGCCAGCGCAGGCGGTTGGGCGACCAGTCGATCGTATACGTGTGGAAGTCGCGCACGCTGAAGCGCGCCGGCTTGCTGATGGTGTCGAGCGCGGATAAAGGGACACTGTACCCGTGCGTCCAGCCTTCCGCTTGGCCGTACCAGTACCAGTTGGTTTGTACGTCCTGATCGGAGGAGGTGGTGTACTCCCAGTCGATTTCATCTTTGGTACTGTTGGGCGAGGATGTGTTGGAACAAGAGCAAAAGTCAGACGGAAGAACAGTCAGCCGTGGGCTCGAATTGCACTCATCGAACAACGTATCCGCAATCAACTTACCTCGACATGCCAATAAACGTATTAACGACACCCGCCCAGCTGCCGTGGCGCATCACCGCGCTCGCCTGGCCGTAGTACCAGTACCGCGTCGTACTCAGCAACGTGCCCTTCTGCGCATCGCCGCTCTTGGTCAGAATCATCTTAGTGCCCAACTTGGACGGCTCGGCGACGCCCTCATCCAGCGTAAACGGTGCTTGGTTGGGGTCGCCGCGGTAGTTGGCGGCGGAGACCCAGGGTTTGGCGTTGTTCTCGAACGAGATGGTCTGGGGCTTGCACTTGGGCATGGGTTTGCAGGAGGAGGGGGAGTAGGAGGAGCCCGGGTCGCAGGAGCCGAGGCAGTGCGTCGTGGTACTGCCGCAGTAGCCGTAGGACGAGCAGCAGGGCGCGGCGGCGCCGCATTTCGAGGTGGCGGAGCAGGTTTCCTGGGCTGAAACGGAAAAAGTAAGGACCGTGAGGGATGCCACGAGGGCGAGGAGGAGGGTGGTGAAGCGCGACGAGACCATGGTCTCTGTCTAGAGAGAGAGAGAGGGGGGGGGGAGTTGAGTGAAGAGGGGAGGGTGTGAGGGTGAGGGTGAAGAGGAAAGAGCTGGTGCGGGGAAGGATAGGGGATCTATATACAGTGTCCAAGACTTGCTCGCCAGACGGATGCTGTAGGGGAAAAGAGACTCTCACGTCCAAGACTGAATGCGCACGCTCGCCACACAATCACACACACTCCAGGAACACCGCCATTCACTGCACTGCGCAGAATGGAACCACACCCATTGATGTCAGCTGCGCGTGTTGTGAAACACCAAGGGCGGAAAGAAGATCTGCAGATCGTCTTTGCAGATCCTCTTGCCCCTAAGCGAGGCAATCTTGACCGGCGGTTCAGCGTCAAGCGTGGGAAGAGAGTGTTGTGGTTGTCGACGCTTGCCGAGGCTGCTTCTGGGCAGCATGCCAAGGGTCTTTGCTTGCCTTGTGCGCTGCCTGCAACGTTAGAGTTAGTTAGCAATTGTCCAGCGCTTGACGAAAATTCGGCGGGCGGAGTTTGACAGCGCGCCTGCCGAGACCGAGTCGAGTTTTTTTTTTTTTTTTGCACAAAAAGCCTCAGTTTCTGCAGAGAACAACACTTTGCAGGAGCAGCTGCAGCTCCAGCGCACGCTCGAAATCACGAGACGAGAGTTTTTCGGCACATTCAAGCGAGACAGGCTCGGTCTAACATGACCATTATTTTTTCGCCCTCCACACCTTCGCGGCTCGAACAACGAAGGATCCGCGATGTCATGACCTTCTTTCCCTTCCCACAACCATGCTCAACACCCTTCGATCTTGCCTAATGCAGCTACTCACTACAAAAACATAGCATCGCGACAATGGATCACAACTACTGGAACGTAGACGACTTTATCGCCGACTCGCAACGGCTGTCATGCACTTTCAACATTGATGTGCCCAACATGGGTCAGATCCAGTCGAACGAGGAGCGCGATATCAAGGCGCTCTCGCGGGTCGAGCTGCCGTTCTGGTTGGCGGAGTTGATGGCTCTCAAGTAAGTCTCTTTTGGGACTATCGACGGGACTGCTCCAGAGCTGACGTATGATATGCCTTTGTGTGTTTTCGTTCAGCAACATCGTCTCGATCAACAAACCCAAATCGTTCTCAACAAGAGTCAAAGCGGCGCTCGATGCCAACCCGACATCGGTGCAGTTGCGGCATCAGAACATCCACTGGTATGCGCTCGGTGCGCGCCTTGCTCAGCTGTAAGCCCTGCCCCACCTCATCCTCAGCCACGCTACGAACCCATGCTCACCTCTTTTGCTCTTCCCACCACCACCGCGAAACAGCATGGACGACGACGACACCGAGATGCAAGTTCTCTCCAAAGCGTACATCGGGCGCATTGCGCAGATCTTCCAGCAATCGCAGCACCTTTCCACCTCTTCCACCAGCGCAGCAGCAGGCAACGCAGACGGCGACGAGCGCGGCTTTGCCACGGCACAGGCGATCGCCGCCATGGTCTCGGACGGTCCGACGCCGGGGATGAGTGCGGGCAATGCGATGAGTGCAGAGATCACAGAGTTCTTGCAAGGAATGGAGGAGTCGGAGCGGGTGTTGCTGAGGAATGGCCAGGAGGGCGCGCGGATGATGAGGGAGTTTATGGCTGGTCATCATTGAGAGCTACCCACACACACGCACATACGCTGCTCGTTTTATCATGTCTGTTTCTTTGCTTTATCGTCATGTTCATTTGTATTAGTATCATTCAACACATACAGTAGCTCGAAAGCTAGACCCAGTGCTTGGGGCTGAAAGGTTGGATTGAGAGAGTGAGGCAGCAGCGACACCTCTCGTTGGCGCAAACCACTCTACGCGTCACGCGTCCTTTTGCGTGTTGCTCTCCATGTGCCGAGAATTTACTCACACATCAACCCTTGTCAACCTCAAAGTTCACCCTCCTATCTTCTCCCCCACACATCACTTCCCGTACAGACTATGGACCTCGACGACGCATCAACATCAGCACCTTGGACATGGAGGCTCGACCCACACTCTGGGTCTGCTTCGCTCGGCCCCTCGTCTTCCGCGGCCAACACCGCGCTCAACCCGCTATCGTCGCTTGGGCACGCATCGACCGGTGCGACGTCGGCGGCGGACGAGATTTTCTGGCAGGATTTCCGGCCGGTGCAGAAGAGGCTGGCTGGGGGTGAGAGGAAGCGGGCACGGCTGTATCGATTCGTCAGCGATGAGGAGGAGGAGCAGGGCGATACGACTATCAGGGTGAAGAGGGAGGATGGGGAAGCAGCGTCGCCGGGCGTGGAGAGTGAGGATGAGGAAGCAGCTGATTTGGGGCATACTTCGAGCGAGGAGTCGGATGGGGAGGATGACAAGGAAGCAGCTTCGAACGGTGCTTCTGACGAGAAAGCGGAAAGCCAAGCGAGCAGCTCTGCGACGACGTTGAAGAAACGGCCAGGACGACGCAGTCTTGCACAACAGGACGACGCCAGCACGTCCACACACATCATCGCGCAGACCATCCACAAGCACGCCCTTGCCCACGACGATACCGATATCGACTCCACACCCATGACGAACCCGACAGCACCACCGCCGCCACTGACATACAAAGAAACCGTCCGGCTCGTGCGCCTGATCGCGATGCTCTTCCGCTTCCCCAAATCCTCCCGCCGGATCGTGCGGCGGTGCTCTCGCTCCACACCTACCGACTCCACCACCTCCTCACCCTTATCCGAACCCACACCACGATCATCATCATCCAGCAGCACACTCTTCATCGAGCTCAAACCTAAATACGCCACCGCTGCTTCGTCTACATCACACAAACCGCGCATCCTCGCCCACGTGCATCGGGACGACGCTCACCCGAGCTCCGACGCGGTGCTCAAGCTGCTCGCGTTGATACCCGCTGCGTTGCCTGCGCGCGTGGGCTGTGCGGACTGGATCGCGCGCCTAGCCGTGCAGGCGAAGCGCGACGAGTACGGCAATATCCTGCTCCCCAGCTGCGCGTATGTCACCGTCGATGGTGCTGCTGAGGGGAGGGATGAGAGTGTCGAGCTGGACAGGGACGGTGCGGATCGGACGGTGGGGAGTGCAGAGGGCGCGAAAGTGACGCGCGCAATGCGGCAGCGCATGGGGCAGGAGGCGCCTGCGATCCCGCTGCCTGAGTTCTGGCGGCGCCGGGCGACGACAAGAGACGCGATGGGGAAGCAAGAAGTACAGGTCAAAACCGAGGAGCAGCACGAAGACCCCACCTCGTCAGCAATCGACGAATCCGAGGTCGAAGCGCTCGTCCCCGCCACCCTCAACAGCGACACCTCCGCATCACCACACTCAACATCATCGACCCCGGACGAACCACAAGTCCAACGAAGACGCAAACCAGCAGTCAACTTTTCGAAATTGCTCGCCGAGCGCATGCGCGAGAAGCGCCAGGCTAAGACGCTGCTCCTGCGCACGCACCAGTCGCTGCGCAAGCGTAAAGGGGAGGATGCGGGGAGGGGCGAGGGTGCGGTGGGTGGTGGAAGGGAGGGTGTGGAGGATGGCGTAGAGATGGATGCTGAGACTGTTGCTAATACCTTGGCTAATAGTGGGAGGGTGATGGCGAGCGGTCTGGCTGGCGGGCAAGGGGAGGAGGATGAGGGTCAAGAGGTGGACAGCTCGACGACCTGCGCAACTCAGGAAACGGCCGAATCCGCCGACGTCAAGCAAGAGGCTGTATGACGCCTTTCAGTCTTCAGCAGCCCAATAGACACAGGCTTCAAGACCTTGCATCAAACCCAACAGCTTTCCACCTTGAGCCCTACACACGAAGATACCTCTCATACAAGCCCTGCACCAACCCGGCACTGCCGCTCGTCGTATAAATCAACCCCAAATTCCACGCCGCCTCCCTCTTCATATCCCACCCTTTCCTTCCCTTCTCCTCCATCTCCAGCACATTTCGATAATGCCGCTCCGCCAAATGCACCAGCCCAACGTGATGCATCGCCCTGCCCCTGTTGAACTCCATCTCGGCCGCGTGTGCTCCGTCTCCGCCCTCCCCTTCACGAAACCTCAAATACTTCTGCAAAAACGTCGTGGCCGTTAGGACCATGTGGTGCCGATTATCCGTCTGCCGATTCGTCGCGCGGCTGAGGAACGCCACCGCCGTGGCGAGCGACAGCAGCGGGTCTGTGGGCTGCACCGCATACGCACGTCCGAAAAACGCAGACGACGTCTGGTACCCGCCCGAGTACAGCAGCATGTAGCCGTAGAACATCTCGGCGAGCGGGGACGGTTTGGTCGGGCGCGCGAGGCGGATTGCCAGCAGCGGATCGGGTCGGTCGCCTTTGATGTCGGCTGTGATGGCGCTTGTCGATGCGTGCCGTGCGGCTTCGGCGGGCGAGTCGGCGTGTGTGGCTTCGACGTCGTCCGTGTCCGACCCTCCGCCGCCACCGCCGTCCGAGTCGCTCGGGACGATAGCTGCTCCGCCCTCGTCCTCCTCCCCATCCTCTGCAGCGGCTCGCCTTCGCGCTTCCTCCGCCAAGTTCCGCCCCGATCCTCCCTCTGCCGCTGACGCTGCCGCTTTCTCGTTCCACCCCTCCCCCTCATTCCTCACCAGCGAAGACGTAACCGCCACCGGCACCTGCCACCGCCGATCGCGCGCCGAGAAGCGACACGGCGCACCACGCGCCACGGCCTCCGCCTGCCGCATCCTCCTCTGATAAAATTTGATGTCGTTGTTGCTGATCATCCGGCCCAGACTATGGAACCCAGTCGCATTTGCAATACTCGCGCCCAGCTTGAGCGGCAAGTTGTGGAACTGCATCTCCTGCGCCAACCAACGCACTACGCTCCACATGGTCGGCCAGTCCTTGGCATACATGGCGCACGAGAGCCACGACAGCTGCACGACCAGCATCCTCTCAAAGATGCTCCACACGACCGCGCTCGTGTGCAGCGATTGCAGCAGCGCATTGACCACGCTCATCGGCTCGCCGGACTTGACGAGCAGGAAGCAGTACTTAGCGAAAAGCGCGATCCAGTTCTCGATCGGCAGTCCGCGGAATCGTGCCATGTCGAGCTGCTTCGGTCCCGGATCGCTGCGGATGCGGCTCGCGTCGGTATCGCCCACCTCGCTGCCGTCGGCCGGTTCGGATGTGGCGTCGTCCTCGACCAGCTGGTCTTGCAAGCGGTGCAGCAGGTTTCGCGCTTGGGTCGAGATGGTGTTGCGCCCGCCACCGGCTTGGTTGAGCAGGCTGGCGAGGGTTGTGGGCATGCCTGCGGTGGCTGCACGGCGTTGTTTGCCGATAGAAGAGCGCGATCCACCTGGGCGTCGCTTTTTCAGGTTATGCCCATTCAAGCGAGGGTTGAGGCGGAAGGCGTCGATGAGTCCGCCGGCTTCTTCGAGCCACTGCGCTGTTTGGCGGTATCGCTTTTCGCGTGCTTCGGCGCTTTCGTGAGGACTGTAGAACTCGGCGAAACTTTCTTTGCCTTCCTTGTTCACAGCGACGTCGTGCCTCCAAAAACCATCGATGAAAATGTGTGGGTCGAGCAGCTCGAGTCGTCGCCACGACAGCTGTGTCTCTTGCTCTCGCTGAACTTCCAGCTTGAGTCTCTGCTGCCGGTTGTAGTTCATCCTTGCCCGCTTGGCGGAAGGCGCCGACTTGGCTGGCGTCGTCGTTTCCATCTCGTCGAAGAAGGACAGCTGGCCATCGTTCGCTGGAGTCAGCTGAGACGTCGTTCTTGGACCCGTACCTGCTGCAGCGTGTGCCTCTGCTTCTCTTTGTGTCTGCAGGATCTGCATGACCTGCTGCAGCACTTCCAGCGACTTTTCCTTTTCGCCCAAACCCTCGTACACTTCGGCGAGACGCATCTGCCACTCCAAAGTGTCAGGTGACGCTTCCACGACAGGTTCATACAGCCGCGCGGCCTCTTCGAGTTCTCCCAGAGCATGATTGCAGGCAGCCAGCTTCGCGTACAGCGAGACATCGTCTGTGGCGTATTCGGTCGTGGCGAGATCAGTGAGCACGTCGAGCGCCTCAGCCCAGAGCTTGTGCTCGTAGTAGCAGTCGCCAACCTCGGCAAAGATCTGAGGCATGTCGCCCGGATCGCCATCGGTGAGAATGTCAAAGTGCTGCTTGGCTTCGGCGATATCGCCCAGCATCATGCGAGCCTTTCCCAAACGCAGACGGATCTCTGGATCGAGTGTGTGTGGCTCGGCGGTCTCGACCTGACGCCCGTAGCCCTCGTGGTCGCGCTCCTTGCGGATCTGGGGGTCAATGTCGCCGTCAAACTCGCGGTCGTCGTTGACGGCATCCCAAAAGTCTTGGCTGGCTCGGCCATCGAGCCATCGTGCGGTTTGCCGTAGCAGTGTGACGGTCTCGAGAGGCTTGCGTACGAGCAGCAGGAGGTCGGCCAAGGTGACCAGTTCAGAGATCTGAAACTTGTTGACGGCTGGCGTCGTAGTCTCAGCTTGTGCTGCATCCTCCGCCTCCTCGGCTCCTTCCATCAATGCTGGATCCAAGTGACCGTCGAGGATGGGATTTGGGAGCGCCTCCATGCTCGTTTTCCGCCACTGTTCTAGCAGCGCGATTCCCCGGCCGTAGTCTCTGGTGGTGACGAGCATCGGCACAAGCTCCCGCACCACAGATGCATCAAATTGCTGCAGCTTGAGAATATCGAACATGCCGTTGATGGCAGCCTTGTAGTCGCCCAAGTCCCGCAGCAGCAATGCACGGTCCCAGATGCTATCGATGTCGGCCTTGTTGATCTTGATGGCTTGCTGGAAGCAGTAGATTGCCTGCCGGTAGAGCATCTGCGCGATGGAGCGATACGCGAGCGACTTCCATTCTGCAGATGCGCCCGACTGAAGATGAGCACCAATGATCCTACACTGGATACTCTTTTCCTCTTCGCCTATCTCCTCGTAGATGAGGCCAAGCGTGTTCCACGCCGCCATGACGTTGGGCTCGATTCGAATGACTTCTTCCAGCTTGGGGATGGCGTCGTAGAGACGATTCTCGACATAGGCGAGGTTGGCTTCGGCTAGAAAAGCTTGCACTTCGGGCGACAATTGCTGCTCGTGAAGCTTCCTGCGAGCGCGACGTTTCTGCTTGAAGCCCGCGGCGGCACGAAGCTCGTTTTCGAATTCGGCGTTCTCGGCCTCGATCGAGGTGTCCCAACGCTGGCGAAGAGCGCCTGCCTCGCGCGAGGTATCTTGAAGAGAGCTGACGAGGCGTTGAAAGGACTCGGGCTCGAAGTCTGCCTCCGCCTCTGCCTCTGCCTGTGCGTCGTCGTCCTCTCGGCGCGGCTGTGACGGCGAGGGGCCACCAGCTTGGCCGGAGAGCTCAGGATCCAAGCCATCCAGATCCATCATATTCTCTGGCTCAAAGCCAGGCGAGTCGTCGTTCTCTTCATCATCATCCGATTCGTCGCTTGCAGCTGCACCATTCTTGCCAGTTGATCCTCTGCTTTTACCACCGCGTGCCGCTGTCGAAGTCTTCTTTGGCGGTTTCTTGGGGACTCCTTTGCTGGGAGTCTCGACCTCTGCATCCGAATTTTCATCCTCGTCATCCCATTCCGGCTTGCTGATGTCGGAATCTTCATCGTCGTAGTAGTCGCCAAATGCAAGTGCCCCGAATTCAGCGTCTTCGTTGTCTCCATCCGCGTCCACACCGGCGAGACGCGACCAATCGAAGCTGGTTGGAGCGGCTTGGCGGGCAGATCGACGTGCCGGTGTGCGGCTTGGCCCCGCTTCCGCGTTCATGGTGGCGAAAAAAGAGGCTGCGACCGGCCAAATCGATGCAGAGATGGGAAGGAAGAGAGTCAAGATGCAAGGCAGGTCCAAGCTGAGCAAGTGGAGAAACACAGGGTCCAAAAAAGGGTTGCTTATATAATCCTGACCATTCTCGAAGCACGTCCACGCTTTTGTGCTTTTCTGGAAGGAAGCCTTTGAACGACATGTCTCGCATTGATCATGGTGACGATGGCATCTCCACACCACCATCCTACACCATCTGCACTCCGTCCGCCACAATGAGCCATACACAGGCTCCTCTCGGCGGCTATCCGCAGTCACCCGATCCAACAATGAGCGATCCACAATGGCTGCAGCAACTGTCGTCACACCCCATCTTCACCTCTAGCCAGCCAGCAAATGCGCCGTCCGAATCGTCAAGGTCCAACGAGGGGTCCCAACTTGATGGAAGTCACACAAGGCTGATGACCGTCAGAGGCACAGATCTGATTGCAGTCGTTGACAAACAAGTCCGCATTGCGTCCCTCGTCGACGCCAAAGCTTCGGCTGCAAGTCATCCTCTTTCGCCCTCACCCTCTTCCTCGTTCAAGCCAGCATCATCCGCGTCTTACAAAGTGCTGGTCCCGAGCCAAGGCGATACCATCGAATTCGACATCCGACACCTCAGCATCAATCCTACCGGCAAGCTGCTTGCATGCGTGGGAGACAGCCAGATCACCCTCATCGTCCTGCCTCGGTCAGGGTACACCAAACACGTCGATCGAGAAATTGTTTGCCGAACCGTTCCCATCGCACCCTACTACCACTCTGCTCACTCGGACGCCGCAGTGTCCAAGGTCGACTGGCATCCTTGGGGTGAGAACGGCACGTCCTTGCTCGTTCTGACCGAAGACGGCCTTCTCCGCGAATACGACGTGGCCAAGGACACCGAAGAGCCGCAACAGACCGCCTCGTTTCTCCCGCTCCACCATGCTGCGGCAACACAACGATCCAGATCGCGATCCGCAACGCCCAGCCTTTCGTCGCGCAATCCCGACTCGTCGGTTGCTCCGCGAAGCTTCTGCGTCTCTGCGGACGACGACGACGCGACAACCGCTGTCAGCTTCTCCCTCTGTGTGACCAACGCCCCACAGCCCCGCTCGACTCCCTTTGATCAGGATGCGGATCAGGCATGGGCGGAAGCGGCATCGCTTTCCAGTGGGCCCTCGGACTGGTCACCACTCACCGTTTTTGGATTGATGAGGAACGGCGACGTGTGGGCGCTTTGCCCCTTCCTTCCTAAAAGCGCTACGGTCCCTTCTGCCTACATTCACAACCTCGCCAAGCTTGCCTCGTACCACGCCAACGCATCTGAATCGGAGCAGACATCGCACGTCGATACGCAGCTTCGTTATGTCAATGCTCTACTCAAGCAGGCTTCCAAGGGCTCGACGCATGAGCCTGCAGAACGACAGGGGTCGGTTACTCCCGGCCCAGAACGATTCGCTCGATCTCGGTCGACGTCGACAATGGATCTCGACCAGCTTGTAGCCTCGCCAGGTGCTGCCAAACCATCGGAACAGGCTTCGTCAGGAGTCGAGCATGTGCACGACCGGCCTGTGCGGTTGCATCCTCCCTCTTGGTCGTACAGGCAGGACATCAGTCAAGGCGGCAGTGTCAAGAAGGCACCCAGACCTCAAGGACCGTTCCTGCTCAAACCCGCACCGGTCGAGCTGTGCGACGAGCGCGAGAGTGTTGCTTGCGACATCATGTGGTCTTGGCTCTCGGACGAAAGTGCGGATACACAGCCACCGACTGCTGCTGCTGTGACGGGCGTCGCTGCGCTCAGCATTGTCGGGCATGACGGCCGCGTCGACGTCGCGCTGCTCTTCGAATCTGTCGAAGCCGGCTGGGATGCTCCGTCGTCCAAACGACGCTCTGCAGCCCGTCGTCAGAGCAAGCCGCCCAAGACGAATCGCTATGGCTTGTCGGATACTGAGGATGAGGCGGACGAGTTTGAGGCTCTCTCGCTTGAAGACCCGCAAGAGCTGCCGTCACTGCTCATCTACGAGACCATCGACCTGGGCCTGCTCGACACGGCGCTCGACAGCGGCGTCTCATCGCAATCCGCAGCGTCGGATCTGCTGCTGAGCAGGATGGCGAGCAACAGACCGAGCTTCGTACGAGACCCGCTGTACGGCGATACGCTGTACGTCTACCACGCGTTTGGCGCGCACTGTCTCGGCTTTGCGACGTGGGTGCCCAAGCTCATCGAAGCGCTCAACATGCCGTCGCAGGACGAACTTGATAACGATGCGGACGGCGACGACGGCTCGGCTGCTGCTGGCGCGCAGTCTCGCGAACAGGCGCTCGTCAAGATGCTGCACCACGGCTACAACACCGAGGTGGTTTGGGTGGTCAACACGGTGGCAGGCGGAAGCGGCAAAGGGCTGGAGGTGAACCCCGTGACGGCCGTGTCGATCTTGTCGGACGTGTATCTGTCGTATGCGTTCCTCGCCGTGACTGCTGATCTGCAGCTGGTGGGCGTGGAGCTGTCGTTACGTGTCGAGCAAGATACACTCGACGGTGCCCCCGCGGCCGTTGGGCAGGCGACGATACTCGGCGCAAGTGGCACTGCAGGCGGCACCAAGCAGTACGTCTCACTGCTCGGCGACGGACCGTCCTTCCAACCGCCTGCGATCTTTGCCCAGTCTGCCGGCGTACAAGGTCTCCCACAGCATCCTCGTCGCGCAGCCCTCTCCTCATCAGGGACCTCGACCAAGTCCGAACTGCAAATCACGCCCGATCTCCTCCGCGCGCTCGGCAAAACAGTCGAGACGTACCGGCACGAGATCCGCGACGTTGTGTCGGCGGGCAACGCGGTGCAAGCTCGGCTGGACCTGCAGGTGCGCGAGATGACGCGCCAGCTCGCCAAGCTGCACGCCATCCTGCTGCGATGCCGCGAGCTCGGCAGCAAGGGCACGCTGGGCGAGCGAGTCCAGAGGATCGCAGCGACGCAGCTGCAGCTCGTCGCGCGCATCGACAGGGCGCTGCAAAAGCTGATGGACTCGCACCAGCCGAGCCTGTCGATGTACGAGAAGAAGTGGTTCGAGGAGCTGGAGCGTATCGCGGTGGAGGTCGGCGTGTCGCGCAGCGAGGGGGGCGAGTATAAGGTGGATACCAGGGCGAATAGGAAGGCGCTGTCGGCGAAGGCCGAGCTGCTGGCGCACCAGCTGTCGCTGCTGAGGCCCCAGATGGCGGCGATGCGCGAGGAGAGGCCGCAGCAGCACGGTTTGCTGGGCGGCGAACAGTTGAAGAAGGTGGAGAAGCTGCTGAGTAGCGAAGCGGCCATGCTGGCTGAGGCTAAAGAGAAGGTGACCCAGCTCAACAAGCGGATTGCGCATATCAGACCGCTGAGAGACTCCCCCGCTAGCATCGCCGGTGCGTACGACGCCGATTCTTCGCTCTCATTTTCGCACGCTGGATTCGGCGCTGGTGGCGTTGGAGGAGGAGGGCTGCCGACCAGCAGCACAGCTGCCAACTTTGCCGATTTCTCCAACGCCAGCCGGGCTTCGCCCTTCCGCACACATTCTAGGACCGGATCGAGCTTTTACGCTTGAACGTCGCCCATGCAATGCAATGACTTTGCTTCAATCGCCTGTCAGCATTGAGTGACGTTTTTTGGTGTGTGACTTTGAGCGGGTTGTCGGGACTGAGCAAAGGCGGCCACACTGACGAGAGGGCAATGCGAGACAATATATTTAAAGGTATACAAATGCACTCAGAGCTTGGCCTTTGACGTTGAATCTGACTCGGAAGCTTTCGAGGTGTTGCCGCGAACGAGGCCTTCTTGGGTAACGACGGCGACGAGCGTTCCGTCTTCTCGGTAAACACGACCGACGACGACACCGCGACCGTTGGACGCTGCTTGTGTTTGCATCTGCAGAAAGCCGCAACACAAAACGAAAGAGCAACGGGTACGTCAGCACTCTGTTCCCGGGGTCGAATTAGAGAGCGAGACGCAAGACTTACAGTGAAAAGCAGCCACTCGTGCACCTCGAACGGCTGGTAGAACCACATGCTGTGATCCAGGCTTGCCATCATCTTGATCCTCCTGCTGTTGTTGAGCGCCTTGGGCACGGTGCTGAGCAGGTAGAAATCGGATGCATACGCCAGGGCGACTTTTTGGGCTTCGGGTCCGCCGTGCATGGGGCGGCGTGTGCGCATCCAGAACGCCTGTTGGTTGCCCGGGGTCGGAATCCCATTCATATCATACATGCCCGGCAGCGCGTCACGGATCTCCACTGGGGAGGCTTGGCGGTCGCGGATCCATCCCTCAAGCAGCCAGCGCGTGCGCGCGTTGGGCGTGCCGCGCCTCAGCACCTCCTGGTAGCGCTCCTCGTTGAGCGGGCACTCCATCGGCCCACGCAGCGCGCGGAAGTGGCTCGACTTCGCCGAGTGGTTGCCCGTCGCGTGCGAGCCCGTGATCGACTCCTGCAGAAACCGCCCGTCGGCGTCGAGCGACGGCAGCGGGATCGCAAACGCCGGCTCGTGCGGCTCTGGTTTCTGGTAGCTCAGGATAATTGTAAAAATGCTGCGGCCCTTCTGCATCGCGTTGACGGAGCGGGTGACGTAGGAGCCGCCATCGCGCACGCGACTGACTTGATAGATGATCGGGCGCGTCTCGTCACCTGCGAGCAGGAAGTAGCTGTGCAGCGAGTGCAGCAGCATACCCTCGCGGACGGTCTTGTTGGCCGCGGCGACGGCTTGCGCGATCACTTGACCGCCGAACACGCCGCGTGCGCGGGCGGGCTTCCAGAGCGTCAGGGACTTGTACAGGTCGACATCGATCTCTTCGACCTCGAGCGCCTCGGCGATCTCGGCGACGACGCCGGCGGTGCGCGAGGGCGAATTGACGCCGTGCTCGTAGACTGGAGGCTCCTGCTCCTCGGATGTGGGCTCGCGGCCCATCTCGCGTTCGCCGGGTTTGGTCATGCTGGTAGCAATGTCGATCCTTGGGTGTGGAAACTTTTGAGCGTTGGAGGGTGTGAATTGGAGCGAACGAGGGAGCAATGAGTGATGAAGGTGAAAGACGGAGCGCCGCAAATGTTGATGGAGAGTGTGACTTTTGAAAGGCGAGCAAGGTGAGAGAGAGAGACCCTTTAGCTTTCTATTTAAGCGAGCTAGCAGCAAGACTCTCTGTCACCAGACCATGTGTGAAAGAGCGGACGAGCTTTGTTTTTTTCATTCGGATCTTTATGGACGCTTTCAGTACACACATACACTACCTCCCTCATGACATGACGAATGCTAGAATCACAAGCCGCTCGAAGACACGAATGAACGAAGCAGCATTCGAAAGTAAAGCCCGTAGATGGGCTGGCTATCCAAGAGTCGATCGCATGGCACCTAGATCCGGTGGTGTGCTCGACCGGTGCTTGAAAAAAAAAAAAGCACAGTTCTGGCTGGAAATATTGCCGTCGCATACGCGTAGGGTCCATCAGTCGCAAAAGGACCTCTGAAGACAGAGAGAGAGCGTCTAGGATGCAAAGTGACGGACTCTGCGTGACAAGGCGTCGTTCATTGCTCTTGGCTTTCGGCAAGCCGCAATTGCCCGTTTCCGGAACGTCTCTCGAGCGAGACAGCCAAAAAGACGCGTGCGAATAATTTCAACGGGCGTAACCTATCGGTCTAACAAGGCTTCAAAAAACTCGCTCATCCCGTGCGAAAAAGGCGACGACGTCACGATCCACGTCAAGCAATCGAAGCAGCGAGAGAGAGCGAGAGAGCGAGAGCATGGGCCAGCCAACAAGCAGAGCCAGTCATCCACGTCTCGGAAACCAACACCGCAAAGCTCCTTCTTCTCCTCCTTCTTCACCATCAACCTACTCGTCCCTCAAACACAGCAGTCGCTCGAAAAATGGCCACGGCTACTTCGGCTCCCACGTCGAGCCTCCGCATAGCACAGGTCAACTCGCTGCTCTCGCTGCTCAACCTCAACACGTCGTCTTTCAACCATGCCTCTTCCTCCTCTTCCGCGCCAGGTTCCAACTATAACTCCCGACCAGGTTCGGCCGCGGGGCACAGCACCGATGCCAACCCCACAGATCCAGCTGTTCCCTCGGGTCCACCAGTATGGAAGGTGCTCGTGATGGACAAGGTCTCGAAAGACATCCTCGCCACGTCGTTGCGCGTACAGGACCTGCGCGAGAACGGCGTTACCTTGCACATGCAGCTACACTCGGATCGACCGCCATTGCCCGACGTGCCTGCCGTCTACTTTGTCTCCCCCACCTCGCAAAACGTACAGCGCATTGCTCAGGACATGAAGAGGATGCTCTACGAGAGCTTCTACGTCAACTTCACCAGCACCGTGCCTAAAGCTATTATGGAGGAGTTTGCCAACCTCGTCGCGACAGATGGCACAGGCCAGCTGGTGCAGCAGGTGTACGACCAGTATCTCAACTTCATTGTTCTCGAACCCAACCTGTTTGAGCTGCTCCCCGACGCCGCTGCTTCTACAACTGCATCCACCACCAACGGCGCCAGCGCCGCACCAGCCTCAGCCAGCAGCAGCAGCTTGACAGCCTACGAGCGTCTCAACGACCCCAAATCCGGCCAAAAGGACGTCGAAGACGCCACGGACCGCATCGCCGCCGGCCTTTT
The DNA here is from genome assembly GCA_023212695.1 of Sporisorium sorghi. NCBI lineage: Eukaryota > Fungi > Basidiomycota > Ustilaginomycetes > Ustilaginales > Ustilaginaceae > Sporisorium > Sporisorium sorghi. The sequence continues at coordinate 33,737 of JALCCG010000123.1, read as the reverse complement.
CTCCACACTAGCCACCATGGGTGCGCTGCCCATCATCCGATCCCCGCGCGGCAACGCCGCCGAGCTAGTCGCACGAAAACTCGAATCCAAGATCCGCGAGCACATGACCAGCTCGCGCGGTGGCTCCAACCTCTTCTCAGAAGCAGCGGGCAGTGCGGGTCATGCTAGCTGGAGCTCGTCCCGTCCACTGCTCGTGGTGCTGGATCGCAATGTCGACTTGGTGCCCATGCTGGCGCACAGCTGGACGTACCAGGCGCTGGTGCAGGATGTTCTGGATCTGCAGCTCAACCGCGTCACCGTGGTCTCGAGCGAGGGCGGCGTGACGAGCAAAAAAACGTACGATCTGGACTCGAAGGATTTCTTCTGGTCCAAGAACTCGGCGACACCGTTTCCGCAAGTGGCCGAGGACATTGACGCCGAGCTCAACCGGTACAAGGCCGACGCGGCTGAGATCACGCGCTCGACGGGTATTTCTAGCATGGACCAAGTCGGGCAGCTCGACGCCACGTCCAACGCCGCACACCTCAAAGCGGCCATCACGGCGCTACCGGAACTCACGCAGCGCAAATCCACCATCGATGCCCACATGAACATCGCCACGTCGCTGCTGCAGGGCATCAAGAAGCGCGGGCTGGACACGCTTTTCCAGCTGGAAGAGGCGATTGCGCGGCAGAAGAAGGAGGCTATCTTCGAAACCATCCGCGATACTCAGCTCGAGGACGTCAACGACAAACTGCGGCTGTTTATCATCTACTACCTGTCTGCGCCGGACTCGGCGCTTTCGCGGGCCGATGTCGAGGAAGCCCAACGTCTGCTGAAGGAGCAAGGTGCGGACCTAGCCGCGCTGAACTACGTCAAGAAAGTGCGCGAGCTGACGCGCATGACGATGCTCGCGTCTGCGCCGCAGGCGCCCACTGCCGCCGAGACCGGCGCAGGCTTCAAAGGCTTCAGCTCGCTCTCCTCTCGCCTCACTGACCGGCTCAAAGACTCCGGACTGGAGAACCTCGTTCAAGGCGTCAAGAACTTCCTGCCGGCGCAGAAGGACCTGACGGTGACGCGGCTGGTAGCGTCGCTGATGGAGCCCACAACCGCCAACGCACAGGCGCTGCACGAGACGGACGAGTACCTGTTCTTCGATCCCAAGGCGCCACGCACGAGGGCGGCTGCGGCCAGCGGTGGGGTGAAGGCGAGACAGGTGTTCAACGAGGCGATTGTGTTTGTGGTCGGTGGCGGCGGGTATGTCGAGTTTAGCAATTTGCAGGAGTATGCTGCGCGGACGGTGGGTGCGGGTGCATCTGGAGCGGGAGCTGGGCCGGCGGGGGCGGGGGCGGCAGCGGGGATGGGCGGCAAGAAGATCACGTACGGCGCTACGGAGATTCTGAAGCCGATCGAGTTTGTGAGGGCGTTGGCGCACTTGGCGGGTGGGGACGTGGCCAAGACTGGGGCGGGTGCTACCGCGACGGCGGGAAAGTAGGAGCGAGAGCAGAGTCTTGTTCAATGCGAGCAATTCAAAATCATCACTCGAGCACAGACAGACATGTGAGCTGTGTGAACATCTGAAGATTCCACCGAAGTGTGATACAAAGCAGAGCGCTATGAAAGTATGTGCGCAACGAGTAGAAATACAATGCAATAGGAGAAGACGAAGGAGGCAGCGAGCGAGTGACTTGTAGAGAGAAGAAATCCGAGCAGAATATGCGGTATGCGAGCGTGGACCATCGAGGTCGCGGGAGTAGTACAGAGAGACGTTTGAAGCCTTGAAGCCGAAGAGCGAAGACCGTTGGGTGCGCGCATGTTACGCATTCGCACGACGACGCGATCGGCCGCGCGCCGTCGCCGCCTCGGCCTCCTGTGGCGAGAACAGCGCAGCCAACAACCCACCGAACTTCTTGCCCTTCTTCTCGCTCCCCGCACTGCTGCCCGCCGCTGGAGTCGCCTTAGCCTCCGTCGGCCTCGCGTTCCCGTTCTGCCTCGACGTCATGTTGCCCGTATACGTCCCGTCGAGCTTAGCCTTCTCAATCGCCAGCCTCTCCCTCTGCCACATGCTCGCCGTGTGGTCCGCCATCCTCCTCGCGTACGCCAAGTGTGCCTGCACCGGGTCCCACTCTTCGAGCGACTCGGCTGCCGACGCTCCCGAAGAGGACGAAGACGAAGAGAAGCGCGACTGCACCGGCGACGATGCGTATTGTGACGATGACGAGGACGACTCGGAGGAGGGCGAGAGCGAGTGCGCGAGGTTGGGCACGTGTGCAAAATGCGCCATCATCGGAGGGACGAATTCGGCTCCGCCAATGTGCACCACGTAGTGGTTGTCCGGGTTTGCGTTGTACATTGCTGTGGGTGTTACGCTGGACGTGGACTGATATGAGGTGTGGTAGAGTGTAGGTAAGTTGGAGTTGTAGAAGAGGTTGAGCGGCGAGAGCCTGGTAGTCTAGTAGCCTGTCGATGTGCGAGCGTGTGTATGAGGGTGGTGGTAGGTAGTGTAAAGCAAAGCGTATGACGATGGCGAAGGCTCGACATCAACCCGCCGACTATATACCCTCACACCATCTCAACCATTGGTCATCTCGCTGACACCTCCGCTACCACTGTAGGACAATGTGTCAGAGAAGTCTCAGACCGAAGCCGGCTCAGTAGCGAAGAAGCGTCTCGCATAAACTTCTGGCGCTGTCACGCTCTGCTGCCTGGAATAAAGTCTCCGGAGCTTCAAGTGGAGCTGCAGAAAAAAAAAGAAAAAAAAAAAAAAAAAAAAAAAAAAAAAAAAAAAAAAAAAAGAGCTTCTTCTGCCACGGTCCACGGAGCAGTTTGACGGGCAAGAGCATGACAGAAGCGTGATTTGTGGTCTTGCTCGCGTTCGCCCGGCTGGCACGGCAGTCGCGGCTTCCGCGGAGGCGCTTTCAGCAGGCAGCAGAGCAGTCACGCCAAGCGCAGCACAAAACGTCACCACAATTGCAGCTCTGCTGACCCGCGCGCCGCCGTTGCCGCACTGCATCAGACACAGAGAACCGGCACGCGGCGTCTCCTGCCCTTTGTTCCGCTAAAACTTTGTCTTGCCGCTCAGCCGGGCTACAGTAAATTCACCACTAATTTAGCGCGGAGATAGCTATCCGACCTCACAGCAACAAGCAGCAACAGCGTCGGCGGGCATAAGCGTCCAAATTATTATTTTTCGACCATGACTGGCTTTCGATCCTATAAACTTCTATATGCCAACTGTGCGCTTTGCAGCTTAGACCCGGTGGAAATAAATGTATTTCCGAAACCGCACCTGCGCAAGTCACAACGCAGACACGGCCCACGCAGCCCGAACCAACATGTCACTTGGTGCGGTGCGAAACACGGCTCCCGTCGCCCGTCGTTCTTGGCACTCTGCACTCCACACTTGAACAGGCTTTGGATGATCTTGCTTATGAAGAGAAACTTGGCGCGGAACGTGGCGTGGCACTTCGCAAGCCAAAGCAAGCCAAGGAACGGTACAGCCCGCGGGAGTTGTATGTGCGCTTGGGCTTACCCGCATGACAGGACGCAATGCGCCAGCCAGAGAAGAAGAAAACTCTTAACCACGTTGTTCCGCTAGGCCTTCGAGGGACGATACTGACAGAAACTCGTGACTCGCCGCCTCGTACGGCACATACAGTAACCTTGTTGCAAGAGAGAGCGCAAAATCTGATCACCAAGCCGCGGCAATCGCATGCCGAGCTAATAATCCCTCGCAAACGTCACCTGGCCTGCTCCACGGCACGCAGTCCCAAAAATTTTGCTCCTCTAAATGCTTACGCCTGCCGCCGCGTGGAAGACCTTGTTTAGACTTTTAGACTTCTTTCAATGACTGCTTTGAGTGAAGAAGCTGAGTTCCTGCGCGAGCAAGGACCCCTGCGCCTCGCGAAAACATAACCGGAGCTGCAAAGCTGCGGATCATTTCATGAGTTGTTGTCAACAGGCTGATCGAAAATGTTGCTTGACAGCCCATGTCCGCTGCCTCTCTACTTGCTGAGTGACACTCCGCGGCTATCCCGGTTGCTGCGGCCGAGGTCGCGCTCGTGATCACCTTCGCGGCTGAGCCGTGTTGCGGTATAGTCTGCGTCACGCGCTTTCCGACGCATAGCAGACCACTACGAGGATGAAATCGGAGCAACGCGGCCGGCTAGCTGGCGTGGTGGCAAACCTCCACTGAGAGCGCAGGGAAAAGCTTTAATCGCCGACCAGCCGGGGACAGCGGCATCCCACTCACTTTAGCGTGTCGACTCTGCGTGTGCCTCCGTCGTCGGACATTCGGCTGTATGAACTTTTTCTCTCAAGTCGGAGAAACACGTCCGAACGAGCACTCTCGCGGTTTTCGCCAACGCTAGAGCTACAGAATACATTGAGTGAGAGAGATATAAGCTAGATGTGTAGTCGTAGAAACGAAAGAGTGATTGTAGAAAACATCAAAAGTTCTTGATGCTATCACGCACGCCGAGCAAAAACTTGCCCATCCCGCGCTTCTTTGCTGGCGCCGCCGCCGCCGCCGCTGCTGCTGCTGCTGCTGCTGCTGCTTGACCGGCCCCACCTTCCGTGCTGACCATCTCGCTTGCCTTGCCGCTGCCACTCCCCTGTGCACCCACCACCTCAGCCGCCTTCTCAGGCACAACCCCATGCAGGCTGCTCGTGCTCGTCGACGCGTCCCGGCGCATCCCCAGACCCGCACCCGCACCCGCAGCGGGTAAACCGCCTTCCGCCTCTGCCGCCTTGCTGTTGCTGTTGCTGTTGCTGTTCGTCGTCGCCGCTGTCGACGATGACGATGACGTCGGCCGTCGGAAGCGCGACACAAATGATGCGGCTACACCACCCGAACTGCTCGAATTCGAACTAGCACTGCCAACGCTCACACTGCGCTGACCTGCTCCATTAGCAGTAGCAGCGTCAGCAGCAGCCAGACGCTGCGACGGCTCCACCTCAGACGACGCCACTCCATTCGCCTTGCCACTGCCACCACTCGCGCCATCCGACAGCAGACCAAACAGCTTGTTCCCCTTCTCGCCCTTCTCCGGCCCTGCGGACCCGTTCGTGTTCGCACTCTGAGCAGCGCCACTGCCAGACGCACCTCTCTGCACCTCGACCGAACGCGCATCGCGCTTCTTATCCTGCGCAGGCCCATCACCGCCACCAAAGATGCCAGCCAAATACTTGGCATCCACCTCTTTCTTCCCAGGAGCAGCCCTCTCGCGCTCCGAGATCGTATCCAGCCCAAACCCACTTCCCCTCGTCCGGTTGCGCGCCGAAAAGTCCTTGCGCGTCAGAGCCGCAGGCGCCGACGCAGTCGAGTAGATGCTCGACGTGGCCGAAGTGACCGAACTGTGGCTCGAAGTCGACGTCGCCGAAGAGGCCAGCGACGACAGAGTCGCAGCTGACTGGTTTCGCTCTCGCCACGACATGACCCGGCTTCGGCCCGAGTCTTGAAGCAACGAACCTCCCGTCTTGCGCTGCTTCTCGCTCATCCTCTCGCGCCGCATGCCTGCAGAAGACCAGTTGGCAGCAGGCGTCGATGACGACAATGTCGCCGCCTCGTTGACCTCCTCGTCCGGTTTGAGACCTCGCACTGCCGGTAAGCCGGTAGACACTGACCCCGGACCAGGCTGTGCCTCGCTCTGCGCCAACCCTTGCAAGCTGTATCGAGCTGCGGCTTCGGCCGTCGGCTTAGAAAGAGTGATCTGCGGTGACGTCAGACCATCCGAAGCATCGCTCGGCTTGGCCATCTTGTTCATCTGTCGAGCCAGGTTCTCCGAGGCCAGCGCCAACTCGCGGATGGTGCGCTCACGTTCCCGCGCTTTGGCGGCAGGATCGTTGGCGTCGGCGTCTGCCATGCCTTCGACCGACTGCGATCGCTTCAGCTGTTTGGCAAGAGTGCGACCCTTACGTGCACCGCGCTTCCTTCGCTTGGAGTGATTCGAAGTCGTGACGCTCTCTGCCTTGTCGCCGTCCTCGGCCTCACCAGGCACGTCTTCGCCGCCTTCCACGGCGTCATCATGCTCGGCCTCGTCTTCGTGGATGCTTGCGTCGCCCTCGGCCCTTCCGTCGTCCTTGGCCTGTTCGCGGTCCGCCTGGACATCGTCGTTGAGGGTCGGCACCGCATGAGTCAAAGCCTTGGAGTCCGATTGTGTAGCCGTGCCCAGTCGAGCGTCGTCGAGCAACTCTTCAGAGTCGTCGCCCGTCGTATCCGCAACGCTGGAGGACTTTCCGTCAACGGCATCTTCCGAGGACACACCCTTGGCATCGACAAAGTCCGCGTCTCGAGACTGTGCATCGGTCAAGCCAGACGGCGACTCGGAGACATTGAGACCCGCATCGACCACATGATGATGCTCGTCCTGTTCAGGAATCGTTTCTGTATCGCGCACAGCTTCACCTGCAGCCGCGTACTGCGAATCAAAGGGATTGCGTTCTGGCGGCTGGGGAGAAGGCGTGAAAGTCGGCGATGGCAGCACATCTGGCGTGAACAGGTTTGGATGAGGCGACAGGCTGCCTTGTCTTGCCACTGCAGCAGCGAACGCAGCTCGGAAAGTGGCGTCGGCCGTCGCGTCAAGATCCGGAATCTGATCCGTGTCGCGTGCCAGCGATCGCGCTCGAGGTCGAGGCGAGCTCAGCATGGATGGAAGAGTCGACATGGATCCGGTGCGCGAATGAATGAGCGGGATGGTCGCATAGACCGAAGCTCCTCGAGAGATGCGGCCACGACCTGGACCAGAAAGACCCATGTGGTCGACGAGGCCGCAAGCCCAGCGCGAGAATTCGCCTGCCGAGATCCTCTTCTGCGATGCATCGTCGTCGTCCGTGATGGAACAGAACACGTTTTCGGAAAGAAAGCGTGCTACGGTCTCTGTAAGACCGTCGAAAGACTCCATGAGGAAGCGAACCGGGTCTTGACAATAAGCCGCAAACGACGGGCAGCTCATCGACGGCTCTGTGAACGGACTGCGGTGGAAGAGCAAGTTGAGCAGGACGACACCCAGCGACCAGATATCGGCTTGTTTGGGGTCGTACGACGATGAAATGTTGTTGTGACACTCGTACGCCATATAGGGCTTGCTGCCGCAGTCAAAGTCGTCGCATCGCGGTTCAGCGGTGGCCAAGCCGAAGTCAGTCATCTTGACGATCACCGGCATTTCGTCCCAGTCGCGAGTGCTGTCCACCAGAGTGCTTTTGCTCGTGTCAGGGCAGGCAGACTGCATCTCGTCGACCGTGCGACGATCCTCGACAATGAAGTTTTCGGGCTTGATGTCGCGATGACTGACACCTCGATCGTGGCAGAACTGCACAGCGTCGCAGATCTGCCTGAACATTCTGGCGATAAGGCGAATTCGACGCTTCGAGAGCAAATTCTGGCCAGACGTAGAGGCAAGCAACGATGGCGATGGCGGCGTCGCATCCAGCGAAGAGCTCAAAACTCGGTAGTTGTCGTCGTCCGAAGCTGCCTTGGCTCCGTTCGCTTTCGCCTCGGCATCGTCATGCTCGACAAACGTCTTTCCGTACGGATCGTCGTCGTCGTCGTTCGCAGAAGGCCTCCCAGCATCTTGGGCCTGTTCGAGCCAATAGTAGAGGTCCTGGCCCGGACAGTACTCGAGGACCAAAAAGAGCCAGTCCGGAGTCTCGTAGGTGCGATAGAGCGTAACGATGTTGGGATGGGCAGGGATGGACTGATGAATGGTCGCCTCGAGTCGCTGGACTTCGAGCATGTCTTCTGGCAGGTCGCGCTTGCACAGGCACTTGAGCGCAAACTCCTTGCCCGGACGAAGCTGAGTGTTGATCTTGAGGTCCTTGCGTCGCCTTTCCTCGAGTGCAGGCGAGTTGTGGAAGCCTTCATCCTTGCCCTTGCCGTTGGCCTTGAGAGTGCTACTCAGGAGATCCTCGGACGACGAGGCGACCATTGTAAGATCAGCATCGTCCTCTGGGTTCCTGCCTGGGGCATCCGATGCCAGGTTCCGCGAAGCAGAGGAAGGGATGTCCACGCTCTTGTGCGAGACGTGCTGTGCCGCCTCTTCGGCGCTCACTTCCTTGACGAGGTAGACGACAGCGTAGCTTCCTTCGCCAAGCTTGCGAACCACCTCCAGCTTGCTACCCGTGAGATCCTCGTTCTGGTCCACGAAACCTGGCGTGGTCTCGGCGATCTTGATTGTGTGACCATCGTGCTCGAGACCCGGTCCAAGAAGGTCACCGATCTCGAACACGTCGCCAAGCGGACGGCCTTCGATGGCATAAGTACTGCCGAAGCGGCTCAAAGGATGTCCCTCGGATGCACCGTACTCCATCATCTCGGATAGGTCGAAGAAGTCCTGCTCGTTGTCTTCGGCAACGACCGAGTTTCGATCGCCATCCGAGACAGCCACATCGGAAGCAGCAGCTTCGCGTCGAACGAGCTGCGCCCTCAGCTTGGCGAGCAGCGAGGCGCTGTCGAGAGGCTGCTCGAGGAGATGGGTGGTGTTGGGTGCGAAGGAGGCAGCGTCTTCGGAAACTGGCGCGATACCTGCTGCAGCGGCATTGCGTTGCTGCTCTTCTGCGATCAAGTCGGGTAGGTGAATCGACAGGTTGCTCTGTCGACCTCGGAGCGGAATGCGCGCAGCCTCGTCAACCTGACCATCTTCAGGAATGCTTTCGGCATGGTAGAAGGGAACAGTGGAAGGCGGTCGGCTGGTGGGTCTGCTGAGAGAGATGGACGACTCCCTGGAACGCGAAAGGCCTCGAAGGCTGGGCGTGCGGACACGATCGTAGTGAGCCACGCTCGGCTTGAGTCCAGAGACGCTGTCGCGGTTCCTCAGATGAGGCGGACGGTACACACCGATACGAGTCGAGACGGTAGGCGAGTTGGGAGAGAAAAGGGCCGAGCATCTTCGAGAGTGCGACATGGTATGGCTGGCGCCCGCCGAGGTGACCGAGTTGAATGAGTCGCGACGAGAAGCCGAGCCTGGACGTGGATGAGGCGACGCTCCGTGCAGCATGGAAGCGATGCTGTTGACGACTCTGTCTCCACTGGTGTGCATGTGCGGTTCCGGAACGACGGCGGGATGTCGATTGATAGGCGACAAAGTTCGATGAGAGAGCTTGGGCGAGGAGGTCGGGCTGAGCAGTGCAGGGTTGGCTGTACCGTTGGCGGCCTGCTGACGTTGAGCATAGGTCGAAGTAGCGAGGGGGGAGCGCTTAGGCGAGGACTGCACATTGACGCTGAGACCGCGATTGAACAAGGACGGACCGGCGTGAGGAGCATCGTGGCGTGCCATGGCATGACCCGGGCTAGGCGTGCGAGGAGCCGACTGAAGGCAAGCTTGGAGGTATTCGACGGGAGCTCGAATGGAGGGAGTTGGGCGGCCGTTGGTGGCGAGCTGTGGCTCAGCCTTGTGAGTTGAGGCGAGCAGCCGCTCGCTGCTAGATTCGCGCGCACGATTGGGAGTGCTAGGGATGCTGGGCAGCGAGCTTGTAGGGGTTAACATCCAGTTATCATCGCGATCCTGGCTGTGCTGAGTGAGGTTGCCGTTCTGATTGGGCTTGAGGGGCGTCGAAGCAGAGGGAAAGAAGCGGGAGCGTTCGGTGGCTTCGATTCGTAGAGGATGTAAGTGGGTTGCTGGTGGTATGTTGTGGGTCTTTTCGAGGGAAGACGAGAGCGGCCAATGGTGACGAACTGCAGGCAAGGCAGAGTGTTTGGGCTTGGTGGGCGAAGTGCCAAATTCAGGCGCTCTGCCGATGATGCCGTTGCCCATACCGCTGGGCTTGATCGCATGTGGTGCATGAGGATCGGGATGAGGATGGTGACCTGGCACCCAGTCGGCATCGAGGACTGAGGCATTCTCGCGCTTGAGGCTGGATGAGAGGAGCGATGATGGATGCTCTGCCGAGGCTGGGAGGCGGATGGCCTTGTTGTGAGGCGTGGAGATGGAGAGAGGCTGGGAATGCGTCGACGAATGTGGAAGCTGTCTGGACGAACCGGCGACAGGGTGAGCATGAGCTCTCCAGTTGTCCTGCGTCTTCTCCTTGTCTTTACGTTGAGGGTGGACTGGTACTGGCTGCGGAGGAGGAGGGTTGGGTTGGTTTGGGCGTCTCCAGCTTGGAGCATCGCTGCTAGCAAGATGAGAAGGCATGATGTGCTAGTGCGATGCAAGGGTGTATCCAAGCGGTGGAAGGGATACTAGAGGCAGATGGACGGCCAAAGCCATTGAGGGCACTCGGACGTGCGAGCTGAAAAGGGAGCGGGTAGAGAAGCACTGACCAAGGCAGATGCTATTGTCGGGAAGGAGTGCGCACGGGGGGGTATTGGTGACGAGGGCCGCAGGAAGTCGAGCTGAGTTAGGTCATTTCGATGTTGATAGGATGTTGAGGATATATGTCGCGATGTACCGGTGACGGAAAAGTGGGAAGCGCTGCGTAAGATGGAGTAATGTCGACCACCTGAGTCGTTGTTATTCGACTGAAGACGGACTTGGTATGCGTGTGAGCCGCTAGGGCTATGATTGGATCAGAAGAAAGAGGCGGAGAAGGTGAGGCGCCATACCACCGAAAAGTTGTTTGTGCCGTTGATGCTCTGCGACGACTTTGTGGGTTGATTGGAGGTGCGTCGCCAAGGATATAGACTTGGATAGAGCGACGAAAGGCTGATCTCGATACACTTCGTATGAGCCGAGAGTCGCCAATTCAGAATCGCGCTGGAGCAAGATTGGACTGAAAGCGAGCCTGGAAGTGTCGCTTCCTGCTCGAGTCGGATGAAGACGGCAACCGCAAGGGTCCGGCGGCTGTTAATAATGAGAAGAAAAGACTGAGCGGGTTGGGGGTTTTGGGCACCAAGAGGAGCCGCCGTGAAGGGACACGACGTCTTCGAGGGATGGGCCTGTCGCTGCCAAAGTGTACGAGCGAGCGGACGAAGCGATTGTTGGTGATGGTAGAAAGAAGGGAAGAGCTCTGGCTGTTGCTGCTGCGGTTGCTGTCTTTGAAGAGAAGAGGGTCCTTAGACTGGCCAATGCACCATATGCATGCCTTGAGGTTTTTTGCTTTTTTTCCTCGGAAGTGCAGTTCAACAGTCTGTTGGCAAGCGTAAAAATTAAGCTGGTTAGTCACGAAAAGAAAAAAAGAAAGAAAAAAAAAAAAAAAAAAAAACCACATGGTCGTTGCATCACTGGCGAAGAGGAAGCCAACAGCCGAGAGAAAACAACCTCGTGACTTGCATGGATTCACACTTGACTTAGGCTACTGTGAAGGTGTGATTTTTTTTTTTTTTTTTGGGGGGGTTGACCAACGTTCGGTTGCAAGCAAAGGTGAGAGTGAGCTAGAGCTACAACGCTTTCAAAGAGAGAAAAGGTGCGTGTGAATGAAAGTCGAGGTTGCAGCCTTTTCTAGCTCGACCTCGACTTGGAACCCCACAATCCAACCTTGCTTGATCCTTTTTCATCCACTCGATTTGACAGACAGACAGACAAGGCCTTGATCAGACTGTGCCAGCGTGTGAGTGCGAATGTCAAAGTGGTTTCATGACGGCATCGGTCACCATTGTCTTTTTGAACAGTGACGGCACAAGATGGAAGCGGGTGGTGCACTTGACTGCAGCTGACCTCGTGGTTCCGCTGCATCGATTGGGCTTCTGCATTTCCACTCACTCGGCTCTCCCGTGCTGCATCATCGGACGAAGCGACTCGCTTGGGAAACGTCGCCGCCTCTAATTTTGAATTTTTGGAATTTGTTAGGGCGGCATTCGATGCAAGTTTGCCCCAAAAAAGAACCACTCACTCACGTGACCTTGCCCTTTCTTTTGACCCTGAAAGACAAACACAACCAACACTCTGCAAAACTGCGCTTTGTGCCTGAGCAATCTTGCATTCAAACCGCGCAGCTCGACTTGATCCAACACTGACACCCACAAGCCACCATCTCTACCACGTCATCTTTCCTCTTCCAACAACTCTCATAGCCGCGCCCTGCCTTTCCACCATGTTCAACAGCAGAGCATCGTCCAGCGCGGCGATCAAGCGTCTCACCATCGAATACAAACAACTCTCCACCGATCCCAACACGCTCTTCCCCGCCGTCGGCCCCATCTCGGAAGACAACTATCTGGAATGGGAGGCGCTCGTGCCAGGGCCAGACGGTACGCCTTTCGAGGGCGGTGTCTTTTCGGCGCGCCTCAGCTTCCCAGCCTCGTATCCGCTCGAACCGCCCACGATGCGCTTTGAGCCACCCATCTTCCATCCCAATGTGTACGCAGACGGTCTTGTATGCATCTCGATCCTTCACGCGCCGGGTGACGACCCAAATATGTACGAGTCGTCGAGCGAGCGCTGGTCGCCCGTCCAGTCGATCGAGAAGATTTTGCTCTCCGTGCTCAGCATGCTCGCAGAGCCCAATGTTGAGAGTGGCGCCAACATCGATGCTTGCGTAAGTGCGCCGTGGTGTTGACTATTGTAGCAACCTTTGATCGATACTGACTCCACCCTTCTCATTGTCTGCATCGACAGAAAATGTACAGAGACGACCGCGAAGGATACGAAAAGATCATCCGCGATTCTGTCAAGGAGCAGCTTGGCCTCTGATCTCGCACATCATCCTCAATGCATACCTCTAATCGACTTGCTGAGCACTAGCACACTAGCCTGCGATTTGAAAGTTTGACTCGAAATGCCATTGCCGCATCTCCTCAGTCCATCCAGTGAAGGAACAACAGCGCCAGACCGCTGCCCACCAAAAAGATGGCCAGAAACTTGTCCGCCTCCCGACTGCGCTCTCTCGCCTTGCGCAACTCTTCGTTGCCGCGTCCCACCTCGGCGCCCACACCAATCGCCTCGTCCAGCAGCTGGTCCGTCATCTCGCCCTGCTGTTCCAGCTGCTGCACCACCTGCGTCTGCAGCTCGCTGATCTCGTACAGCCTCGACTCGGCTTTCTTGATCGCCGCCAGATCCGACTCGAGCGACTGGATCAGCTCCGAAGACTCGTTTTCAAACATCTCGATCTGCGACGCCGACAGCTGCGCGCTGATGTCCTTGCCCACCAGTCCGGACTCGGAGTCGAGCTCCGGGTTGAACGAGCCGCCTACGCTGCCTCGGATCACGGCGGGTGCTGAGGCTGCTCCTGAAGATGCTGAGGTTGATGCGCCGTTGGCTTGGTGTTGCAGTTGAAGCCTCGAGTTGGCGAGCGATTTGGTCTTTTCGCGCTGCACCCTGAGTCGAGCCTCTTGCATGTCGCTCTGAAGCGAAGACGCCTTTGACAAGAGCGTCGAGAGGTACTGCGTGATGGACGCCCGATGCGCTGAAATCAGCGAAGACGCCAGGATGGACGTTGACGAGTCCCTTGCTGTTGACAGTGCCAACAGGCTGTTGAGTGGCGAGAGCGCAGTCGGCGTGGTAGGCGCATTCTTCTTGCGTGCTTCCTCGGCGCTCTCGAGCTCCTTGATGCTTTCCAGACATCGCTTGATGACCACTTTCACCTGGAAATCGATCTCGTCCCGCTGCGTGTCGCTCAACGGCCCCGTGAATGCCCTCCACTTTGCAAATGCGTCGCTCGATGCATCTTCTGGATCTTCGGGCGTCTCTGTGCCATCCAGACCACCTGACCGCAGATGATGCGCACGGCTCTTGTTGCCCAGCGCCAGGTACTTTCTTCGTATCGAATAGAGAAAGCCGAGCAGCGAGATGATGTGTTTTCGGATGATGTAGGCTTGCGTCAGCCACTGCTTGTGTGCCTTCACCACATTCTCGGGCGGATCTTTGCGCTTGAGCGAGCGTGAGCCTTGCGCGGAAGAGGAGGAGGGTGGATACTCTTGTCGTCGTTGTGCGATGAGACTGTGAAAGTCGGCAGTCAAGTCGGTTGCTGGAGGCAGCCTTGCCTTGCGCGAGGCTGCCATGTGTGTTGCGTTTTGAAAGGCTGCAGCTGTGGTAAGGTGATGATGGGATGCAGATGCAGATGCAGCGAAGGGTGTGGTTGAGGATGAGATCAATGTCGAGGTCGGTGATGAAGGTGATGATGATGTGGAGTCAAGCCTGAAGAAATTGAGCGCGTTCGAGATGGTCCGTGCTCAAAAAGAGAGCTTTTTGGAAGAATGTCCGAGTTCAACACCTGTCAATTGGCTCTTGACGGCAACATCCTCTCTTCAACGTCCAAGGACCACTCTTTTGATCTTCATAACAGCAACCATGCTACTCTAGTCGAGGCCAACGGCAGTCCTCCAGCGACAATGGATCGTGCCACCAGCTTCACCTGGCTGTACGGCCTCCCCTGCCTGCTCGTCCTCGTCGCTTGGCGCACGGTCTCGTGCCCCTACACAAAGGTCGAAGAGAGCTTCACGATCCAGGCGGTACACGACATTATCAGCTACGGCATCAGTTCCGAGGCTTTGGAACGATACGATCATCAGGTCTTTCCGGGAGCTGTACCGCGCTCTTTCGTCGGACCGCTTCTGCTGGCTGCCGTGTCGTATCCATTCATCCTTTTCTCGAAGCTGGTCGGGGCGGTGGAGTCATCAGCAGATGTACAAGTCGTTGTTCGACTCTGCTTGGCGTCTGTTAATATTGCAGCACTCGCTTTCTTCTGCCAGCAATGCTTCGTGTCGCCGACAGAGACGGCTAAGCGGAAAGGGTCGGTAAGGCCAACGGACGAACGAGTGCAGGTCGCACTGTTCCTGCTCATCTCGGCAGCTCAGTTCCACTTTGCATTCTGGGCGAGCCGCACCATCCCGAACTCAGTTTCGTTGCCTTTTGTCACTACTGCTCTGGCACTCGCATGCCGCAATATCGCCACCACCGCAGACAAGAGCAAGGAACGCACTCTGGTCGACGCGAAAGCAGCCATCTCGCTGCTGACGTTTAGCGCTGTTGTGCTGCGTCTCGAGATCGTGGCCACCCTCATCCCTGTCGGTCTATATCTGCTGCTGACGCGCAAGCTCAGCTTTTGGCACGGCATCAAGACTGGCGTCACCGCGAGTGCATTCAGCGTCTTGCTCACCGTGGCGATAGACACCTACTTCTGGCAAGATCTGGCGCACTCGAGAGCCCGGAGCATCTTCACGGTGTTCGCAACGTCGCTGCGGAACCTCACGACAGGCAGTCGACCGCACCCGCTCTGGCCCGAGCTGCATGCTCTACTCTTCAACGTGATCGAGGGCAAGAGCAGCGAATGGGGTGTCTCGCCCTGGCATGCCTACGTCACATCGCTGATCCCCAAGCTCCTCGCCTTCACGACTCCACTCGTCCTAGTCGGAGCTATGAAGCTGGTCAAGAGTCGCAGCACATCCTTGGACGCGAGAGCAAGCTTCTTGCTGCTAACAGCTGTTGCGCACATTGCTGTGCTGAGCATGCTCGGTCACAAAGAGTGGCGCTTCGCTTTTTACATCGTACCCGCTCTCAACGCGGTGGCAGCCATCGGAGCCAGCATCCTTGTCCGCTCGTGGACCGGGAAAGCACTACTCGCAGCACTGCTCGTACTCCAACTCGGCCTGAGCTGGTTCACCGGCCACCTGAGCTCCATCAACTACCCGGGTGGAGAAGCACTCGCAATGCTGCACCAGCACCTCCAAAACGAACCTGCTCGCGGTCCGACCATCGTCCACATTGACGTGCTGCCCGCCATGACTGGGGTCACTCTGTTCGGGTCGATTCACTTGAACCGCACGCGCTCTGCCGGACGACTCGATCGTTTCAGTGGAGTCGTGCCAGTCTCTTGTGGATCGGAGGAACAGTGCTGGGTGTACGACAAGACCGAAAACCTGCCCGTCTCGGGACCCGAGGCCGCACAGGCATGGTCATCGTTCACGCACCTGCTCACGGAGGCACCAGGATGCCGCGTTCTCCGGTCGCAAGCAGGGACAGAATTGGCGGACGATGATCAGCCGTTTGAGCCCATCGCGCCGCCCGTTTCCTCGTTTAGCGGGTTGCAGCGCAAGTCGGTTTCGCAGATCAAGACCAACCTGCTCAGCCTTCCCAAAGTCGTTCTGAGCCTCGACGCTGGCTCGCTGATCCGTCTTGCATTGCCGGTAGTCATCGTAGAGAAGCCGGCTGTGTGGCTCTGTCGTCGCAAGCAGCATGATCAGCTTTGATGAAGAGCTACCCTGGAAATCGATCTAACAAATCCAGATTTTTTTCGCCTGACCCGATTCCCGAACCTTTTGCACGTTGAACCCTGATGAAACGCCGTTTGTTTGCTGACACCCACCACATCCGTCCCGTCACGGAACAGCGAACAGACGTGCTGTGATCACCGCGCATCGAACATGTCGCAGTCACATTCGGAGCTTCGCCGCCAAGGCAAGCACGAAAAGGCACGAGCCAAGATGATGGAGGAGTTCGAGCGTCAGAAGGCCGACCTTGCCAAGGAATCGGAGCGCAATCGTACCGGCTCGGACCGGTTTGTGGGCAAAAACGACTCGATGGAGGATGCGCTCAAGAAGTCGACGGTGGGTCTTGTGCATCTGGAAGATTTCCAGAAGCTTCGTTCGGAGCTGGAGGAGGAGAAACGGAGAGAGGCGGCGCGCACCAACGAGCTCAAAGTTGAAGAAAAGGTTGCAAAGAAGAACAAGAAGGTCAAGAAGGAGCGCGCGAAGCTCTCGTTTGCGTTCGACGATGAGGAGCAAGATGAGGGTGCAGGACCCTCGATACCGAAAGCGGACACGAATGGCAAACGTAAGCGGAGAACGGACGACACCGCTGCCGACGGCGACAGCCTCGACGCTCTCGACTCGAACTCCCCGCCACTCACCAAAAAGACAAGCCTCAAAAACCCCAACGTCGACACATCATTCCTGCCCGACAGAGACCGCGAAGAAGCCGAACGGCGCATGCGCGAACAGCTGCGCCAAGAATGGCTCCGCAAGCAAGAGGAAATGAAAAAGGAAGACGTCGAGATCACCTACTCGTACTGGGACGGCACAGGGCACCGCAAGACGGTCATGTGCAAGAAGGGCGACACCATCGCCCACTTTTTGGAGCGCTGTCGCCAGCAAGTGAACGAACTACGCGGCGTGTCGGTTGACAGCATGATGTACATCAAAGAGGATTTGATCATCCCGCACCACTATAGCTTTTACGACTTTATCGTCAACAAGGCGAGGGGCAAGTCGGGCCCGCTGTTCAATTTCGATGTGCACGACGACATTCGGTTGGTGGCCGATGCGAGCGTCGAGAAGGACGAGGTGAGTGGATGAACACTGTCGGCAGATGCTTTTGGGTCTCGACTGACTTTGATTGACACGTTGACGCTATACAGTCTCACGCCGGCAAAGTCGTGGAACGATCCTTTTACAATCGCAACAAGCATGTCTGGCCGTACAGTCGTAAGTATCTTTCCCCTTTCTTGACCTAGCTGTTTCGCTGTTCGGGATGCTGACCTGTTCACCATGATCCATTGTCTCTGCAGGCTGGGAAGTATACGATCCGAAGAAGGACTATGGCAACTACACTATCCACGATCGCAAGAAATAGCTCTCTCCAAACAGCATGTATTTGTACAGACCCCATCCATACAGAAAGCGCGCGGCATCAAACCCGAGACAAACAGATGTTGAATGTTTCAATCAGCTTGCTCGACGACGTTCCAGCCATCTTCTGTGAGCGCTGCACAAGCTCTATCGAAATCGTCCTGCTTGACGCAGATGTAGTCCGTATCCCACGTCGAGACGGCAAAGATGGAGATGGAGCGTTGGGCAAGACATCTACTGAACTCGAGCAAGACGCCGACCAGATGAAACTGCATGGGGCCTCGGATGCGAAAGGCTCTCCATGGTCCATCCGTTCCATAGCCGTCTTCTTTACCTTTGGCATCATCACCCTCGAGCTCTGCTGTGAGGTGAGACCAGCTGCGCTCTGTTGATGTCGAGACGAGGATGCTCAGCTCTCGATGTGTCCGTGAGACTGTGCAGAAGAATGGCTGACCTGATGCATCGGCTGGCTTGGAGAGGAGTTCGAGTATCGTTGGTGGTATTGGCGTTGTTGGTGGAAGTCGAGCTAGCATGAAGTCGTCCGGTTGGACAAGGACTGCTCACAACATTCATGTCAGTCAGCTGTTTTTACTAAATTACGGTCGAGGCTACTGACAAAACACTCACCATCAAGGTTCGGATACGACGACTTTTTGGACTGCCATGCTTGCGCTGCCTCCTTGTCGTTGATATCCTGCCCTTCCATCTCGCTGTTCTTGCTGTAGACGAGCTAGTTCTTGATGGTAGCCTTGAGCCTACGTCGTCGAGAAGCTTTGAATTTCGAAGCCCGATTTTTAGCCCAAATTTAAGGGTTCAATTTTGCTTTATTCGCGGCAATTTGACGGCTGAGACAAAAAGAAACGGCACTTTACACGCCACGACCAACGCACGGGACAATCTCATCTTTACACCATCGCATCCTACCACATCAATACATCGACGAAGTGGGCTTGAACCCACCATCACCAACAACATTCTACGCTGCAGCTCGCCGGAAATGTCTGGCTACTTCGTGACGCTGCCAGGCCCCACCAATCTCTACAACATCCGCATCGTTTGAGCAGCCCTCAATCATCTCACTGTGCCATCAGGCTCGTCAAACACGCGGAACAATGGCACAGCCTGTCGACCCATCAGCAGGAGCAGCGACAACTGCAAGGAACCGAGCCGACACCGGTGCTAGCCTCTCCGCTCCTCCGCTCGGCACCTCGTACCGCTCGGCCACGGGCAGCTCGGTCGTCTCGAACGGAAGCCTTCTGGATCTCTACGCTCGCTCGCCTGGCTCCTTTCCAGACTCACTCCAATCAGGAGAAGGCGCCTTCCCTGGAAACCCATCCTCATCTGTCCCGGAACAGTCCGCAATGCCTGCGGTGTCTTCTGACGGCATGCCAATGACGCCAACCGCACGCGGCTTTCAGACACCTGATCAGGACCCATCGACATCCACTCCTGGCTTCTCCATCCCTCCTAGCGACAGCAACGCTTCCATCTGGACCACCGCTTCAGCATCCGCAACAGACTCACTACCACAGAGCAAACGTGCGTCCGTAGCTGGATTCGACATTGATGCTATTCGCAGCGTGCAACCTGCTCACGATATCCCGGCTTCCGACGCAGCACGTGTCGATCTACCGCTGCCCCCACGCATCGGTGTAGCAGCGCCGTCACAGGAGGACAGCGATGGCTCGCACTACGACGAAGACGAAACCCCCGGCCAGGATTCCTTTGATCATTCGGCAGACAGAACCGTCGAGCCTCCTGCCACTCGTCAAACCCATGCCCACGCCGCCGATGACAACGAGCAAGAGGGAGAAGAAGTGTTTTCCAACGCCCTTCCGTCTCCACCCGTGCCCAGACGTACAAGCAGCGTCGCGCAGGACACCTTCAACATCTCACCCAGTCCCTCGCTCGGCGATGGCATTGCTCGTGCAGCAGCGTCGTCAACTACACGCCATGCAGCCTCTCGCTCAAACTCTGGACAGCTCGTAGCCGAACACATTCCACAACGATGGAGCAGCTCCGACTTTCGCGACGAGGCTCCGGCCAAGAATCCTTCAAGGCAAGCATCTTCGCCCGAACGCGAGGCTTCCAGCGCTGTCGCTCGAGGTCATCCTAGTCCTGCCAAAGGTGCTCTTCTTGACGTCGTCGACGAGAAGACAGGTCTGTCACCACAAAACAACACGGCTAGTAAGCGATCCTCGCACGAGCCAAGTCTTGACGAGCAGATGAGGCTCGAGAAGGAGCTGCTTGCCGAGGCCGATGCATCTCGACCGCGGACGCTCAAGGAGGCGCGAGAACGAGCCAAGCTGCGCAAGCAGCAGGCCGAGGCAGCATCCCCTCCATCAACCGCCGCTTCTGCCACCAAGGAGCAGACTGCCGCGACGTCGAGCAACCCGCGCAAAGGCGCATCTCTCCATATTCGAGACGTTGCTTCCTCGACCGCCCTCGCAGCTGTCGATGACGGCGGGTCGCGCAGCAGCATCGACTCCAAGGATCGTCCGTTGCGCAATCCGAAGCGCATCTCGAATCGCGAAGGGGCCCTCGCGACCGAACGACGCTCGCTCTCGCAGCGATCAGCGCCGTCTGACTATTCACACGACTCGTCGGGTGCCGAGGGCGCTTTCACCTACGACGAACCAGCAGCACTCGCCAGTCAGTACCTTGCTGCGACTGCCGGTGCAGACCAGCAGGCCACGAGCATGGACGATCTCACCGATGCTGTCGACAGTGCCATGAACGATCTCAGTTTCGGCGACGGCGACGAAACGCTTTCTGCGAATGAGGAACTCTCGACTCCCATGCCGCCCGCCAAGCCGCAGCAAGAGGCGCGTCCGCAACTGCCGGCCTCGCTGCCTTCGGCGAAAAGCTTGGCGAGCGTCACAGGTATCGCTCCCAATGTAGCCACAGATGCTGTCAGATCGAGTCCGTCGACTTCGCCGACAAGACACACACCTCAGACGCCCAAAGCGGCTTTCTTCCCTTCGGCGACGAGCCACTCGCTGTCAACGCCACCGCTTGGCTCTCCCGTCCAGCAGCGCACCGTCCAAGCGCCATCCACACCTCAACAACGCTCCGCCCCTCAGGTTCCCAGCCGCATCGAAGTCTACGGCAAAACGCTGCCCATGCCCACAGCCTTTGCGAGCAGCGGCATCATAGTCGACAAGAAGCGCAAGTCGTCCTGGGAGCGCGCTAGCACGTATGCGCGCTACACCAACGAGCTGCTGCACCTGCAGACGGGGCTGAGTCTGTGGATGGAAGCGGTGCAGCGACCGGCGATGCGGCAGCAGAACAGCCGTGCCAACCAGGCCAAGCAGCCGGACGACTGGTTGGTGCAGGGCACGCTGCCGAGGTCGATGCATGTGCGGAATGAAGGGTCGTATGCGGACTCGATTCGGTCGGATATGACGTTCCCCATGCGCGGCGATGGGGCTAAGGCCAAGGAGATTGTCTCGGTCATGCCTACCATGGCTGAGTCGTCGCCGATTCCCAGTCCGGTCAACTTGCCCTATCCGGGTGTTGTAGCCCAACAGCAGCAGCCTCCTAGATCGAGCTCGACGCAGTCCTTCTTCTCCATCCCACCATCGGTCTCGGGCACCGACTCGGTCACAGGCGTCGGTAGCAGCGCGCGCAACTCCGGGCTCGGAGGCGGCGGCAATCGATTCTTCGGCGGCCTCGGCCGCAAAGGCAGCAAGCGAACGCAGCCGTCCGCTCCCGCTCCCGTGCCGAACATCCCCACGCCATCATCCTTGACCTCAACCGCAGCTGCGGTGGGCGGCTCACGCGCCTACCTCGCCAACAACCGCAACAGCCGCGGCGTCTCACCGGGCGCGCCGGGCGGCTACATCTCCTCGGCGCGCCAGAGCACCGACACGTTCGAGACGAGCTATTCGAGCCAGAGTCGGCCCGAGAGTCCTGCGACGGGACCTGTGCGCGTCAGTGGGTTGGGGTTGGGGTTGGGCGGGTCTAGTGGCGAGCTTGTGTCGAGTCCGTTGGCTGGCTCGACTGGGGCGAGGTTGGGTACTGTTCAGGAGACGAAGAGTACGCCGCTGGCTTCAGCTGGGACGACTGGGTTGAGGGCGCCAATGGGGCCGCGTGCGCCGAACTCGAGCCGGGGACATGCGCAGGATATGGCGCGTGCTGGGTCGGGGCAGAGCCAGAGCGCAGCCGCTGCGCCCATTACGCCCGTGACGCCCATTACGCCGATCACGCCCAACACAGGTGCGTTCGGGAGCGGCCCGACGTTCGTCTCGCGCCTCGGCGGCGGCAGCTTCAGCAGCTCTGGCGGAGCACACACGCCACGCTCGCCCGGCCGCGATAGCAGCGGCTACGCGTCGCCGGACCTCCTCGGGGCTGCACCTGCGCGCTGGACGAGCGACCTTTCGGGGCTCTCCCCAGCGTCGCCCTCGTTCGACGCCTCCTCCCCACGCGTGGGCGGTGGTGGAGGCGGGCTCCGCTCCTCGTTCTCGTACGGCTCGGTAAGGGACCGCATCCGCCGCGGCTCGGATACGAGCACCTCGGAAGACGCGGCGTTCCAGACCGCGCTGACGAAGCTAGGCGATATCCTGCCCGACGCCGACGAGCAGACGCTGCGGTACTATTTGAAGAAGGCTAAAGGGAACGATTTGGCGGCGATTGGGGATTATCTGCAGGATCAGAGCTTGGGCAAGTTGCCGAGGTTCAGTTGAGGGTCAGGTGAAACGAAAGGTTGTTTTGGGACAGATGTGCTGGTTTTGACGTGTGTGAGTGTGGTGAGAGGGTGGTGAGAGGGTGAGCATGCGACGAGACCGGCTTGCTTGAGGCCTTGCTGTCGATAATTTGGTGACCAGATGTGGTGGTGAGCGGACGATGAACACGTCGACGAGCTGGCGAAATGCGGCGGCAGGCAGACTAGTCTTTGGCAGCCTTTATCTCAATTGTTGCAGACATGTGCCGGAAGTCGCATCCACTCCCGGCGGGGAAAAGGGGGAAAGGAGGAGGAGAGAGAAAGGGAATGGAGAGAGGTAGAAGAGGAAGAGGAAAAGAAAGAGAGTGTGTTTGTGTGTGAGAGAGAGGGAAGGAAGGAGACGGGGGGACAGAGGCGGAAGAGGGACAGAGGCGAGGGAGTGGCAAAAGTCACCGTATGCATGCGAATCCCCATTGTCCTGTCCGACGTCCCACCCGCATCGCCTCCCCGCATTTCCTCCCCCGCTTCCCATTGCCCCATGATTTGTGTGGGGCGTCGAGCACAGACCGCCTCGCATTGCAGTTGACAGGAATCCCGCACCTGGGTCGGCCGAGCGTATTGTGTCCAGGAGTGCGGATTGCGTTGATGACGGAGGAGCGGCAGGCGATGACGAATGGCGGTCTGTCGAGGTTTGCGCCTGATTCTGGGAGTGCCGTGGACCTCTGTCCTTTGGAACTGTTTTCGGAGGATGTGCTGGGCTCATGGAGGGCAAGAGAGGGGCATAGATTGCAGCGCGACCGAGGAAGACGAAGGGTTAGAGTGGGAAAGGTCGAGAGAAGGCGAGGGAGCGGATAGAGGGATTGAGAAGACGTCGCGGAACTTGACAGCGAGCTGGTCTCGAGCAGGAACAAATTAAAAATCGAAAAAAAATCAAAAAAAAAAAAAGAAAAAAAAATCAAAAAAAAAAGCAAACAGGAAATTGGAGAAAAAGAAACAAAGGGAAAAGGACGAAAATCCATCACTTCCTCCTCCTCATCCAGACGCCGCCACCTTCTCTTCCTCAACACTGTCACTCAATGATCAAGCCATCCACACACTCGCACTCTTATAGATAGTAAAGATGAGTCCCGTATATATAAAGTAGTACAAAAGAGACGCAAAGCGAAGAAGAATAGAGGTATCGAGCACGAATGCTGCAAGCGTGAAGGGGTACGTTCCAACGAGCAATCGTTATAGAAACATGAGAAACATATCAAAACGCTTGGCGTTTAGAAGAAAAAGTTCCACACCTTCTTGTACATCGGCGCAGCGGCAGCCTCCTCGCGCTCGCGGCGGAGCACCTCGACGGGCACAGGGTCGCGGCGACCAGTGCTGATGTCGATCTCGTCAATGGGCACGTACTTGGTGCGCTTGATCAGCTTGTACGGAGCGTAGAAGACAAAGACGACAATGGGCACCGAGATGAAGCCCATGAAGAAGGCCTGCACACGGTCGCTGGGCGTCATCTCACCCTCACCGATGGGCCACACCGAAGTGTAGAAGGTGAGGACGATGACGAGGATGTTGAAGAAGGCACCGTAGAGCGAACCCCAGACACCGAAAGGCGACTTCCAGGGCAGCTCCTCGAGCGTGTGGCCGGCACGAGCCCAAGCCTGGCGGAAACGGGCGTGCGAGATGCAAATGCAGAGCCAGCTGATGATGGTCGAGAGACCCGAGATGGCGAGCAGCCAGTTGAACGTCTGGTTTCGTGCGTTCTCACCGGCGTAGATGAGGAAACCGAGCAGACCAAAGATGAGCGAAAGGCAGACGGCGTACAGAGGACGACCCTTTCGGTCGACGTAGCCGAAGGCCGAGGGAGCCTGTCCGATGACGGCCATGGCCTGCAGCGTTCGCGAGGCAGCGTAAACGGCACTGTTACCGACGGACAAGACTGTTCGAGACAAAAAAAAAAAAAAAAAAAAAAAAAAACAAATAAATAATTCAAATAAAAAGCAGACCAAGGTCCTTCTTGTGGTTCTATACGCGTTTCAGTGGGGGCGAG
>JALCCG010000122.1:40130-60591 GCA_023212695.1 Sporisorium sorghi | reverse complement strand
AAAATTGCAGAGGCCACTATTACAGGAGAGCATATCGCCGCTGGCTCCCTATCCGGCATCCACATTGCCGACGGCTCCCTTACTGGCACTCAAATCGCCGAGGGCTCTATCGACAGCCGCCATCTCAGCCCGGATGTTTGCAGCAACTTCACCATAGACGAAGGATCAATCACTGGGGACAAAATCGCAGAGGCTTCCATCACAGGAGCACATGTTGCCGATGGAACGATTACCGGACAACAGCTGGCTGAGGGTACTATCACGACAGAACACTTGGACTTTACTCCAATACGCGGCATAGCTGGACAGCCGAAGCTGCAGCAATTCGGAATGACTCCTTTCGTGTTTGGAGCTGATGCACTGACCGAGGTAACCGTCCAGTTCGATGAGCCCTTTGCCGGAATTAATTATGTCATAGTAGGGATGAGCAACAATCCGGGCTTCCAGATCTCCTTGAAGTCCCAGCGCGAGAACAGCGCCGTCTTGGAAGTGATCCGTCAGCAAAACTGCAATCTTGCCTACGGCTTCATGTCCTGGATTGCCATCGGTCCTTCCCTGTAACCTCCACACCAATTCAAGGAGGCTCTCCCGCAGCATCCAACGGGAGAGCCTCCTATTTCAATGACCAGATTGTTCAAGGATGCAAAAAAAGACGAGTTTTAAGCTCGTCTTTTTTCCATTAATTCAGAGATGAATCTGTGCGGAGCCCCTCACCTATTTCCGGTAATCTCGAACGTATCCGCAAGGCATAACAGCCCGAAATGAACATAATCGCAGCTGCAATGATATACGTAGCCCGCACACCGAATTGGTCGGTAATGAAGCCGAACAACAGTGTGGACACGCCGAATACCAGCGATATCAGAGCACTTTGAGCCGCATACACTTTGGGCAGCAATCGAACGGACACACTTCGCTGCAGGGTGGTTTGTAGCGAAACAGCCTTCAATTGTTCGAACATACCAAAGCCGGCCGAGAACACGAGTGCCAACCAGGGCAACGAGGTAAGTCCGAAGCCGAACGTCATGAAGCTGATGCCAAAGGAAGAGATAATTACAAACTGACGGATGTTGCGGTCAATCACCTCCGCAGCTCTCATTCCAAACAGTCCGCCAAGCATGAGCCCGAGGAAGAAGCTTGCATTGATGTAACCCCACCACGCCTCTTCCCTATGCAGCACCTCCGCTACATATACATAGATGATAGCCGCAATCCAGATCACACCCGCAATCGTCTCCAGCACAAAAATCACATGGATCGCCCGGAGTGAGGGCTCCCTCCAAATAAGTATCCACCCTTCTTGGATCGAACTCCAATGCGATACTCCGGATTTTTCCTTCTGCCCTTGGGGTGTTTCATGCTGATCCTCGATCAGCCTCATGAAAATAGCGGCGGCTGCAGCCAGAACAAAGGTAACCCATATCACATTGCTGCCCCCAAGGGCTGCCACCAGCAGTCCTCCTACGGCCCATCCGCCCAGTTGAATCATCTGATCGACAAGCGCTATGAAGCTGTTCGCTTTCGTTAACTCGCTGGTATCCACGAGACGCGGCAGCATGGCATGGCTTGCAGGCGCAGCCCAGCCATCAAGCAATGAGATGAGGAATACGAATCCGAGAATGGCGTAGACCGTCATCTCCTGCTCACCCAGCGCATAGTCGGTCATGATCAATAGAAATAACATGGC
This sequence comes from Sporisorium sorghi, assembly GCA_023212695.1. Taxonomy (NCBI): domain Eukaryota; kingdom Fungi; phylum Basidiomycota; class Ustilaginomycetes; order Ustilaginales; family Ustilaginaceae; genus Sporisorium; species Sporisorium sorghi. The sequence continues at coordinate 58,904 of JALCCG010000122.1, read as the reverse complement.
CGTTTTTCCAATTTGAGACGAAGCAAGCAGCGACTTGAGATTGTATTTATCCATTAAAATGGGCGCAAAGCTCCCGCTTATAAACCGTGCCATCGTTGTGGCAAAAGGAATCAACGCCATAAACATGGCAGATCCTGTTATCCCATGAACGATAGCCATCAAACCGACAATATAAAATAAATCGCCGCTGTTGGCGAGTGCCTGACCCACCCAGAGATAACGAAAAGATTTCCTCTTCATCTTTCTACCCCAATTCTGTATTTAGTTGTGTTGGTTAGGGTAGAAAAACCTACATACTCTGGCCTCCAGACATTTTATATGCTTAATATAGTAACATCATTAAAGACTCCTGTTAAGGTAATGGCTTATTTTTCAGACCCTCCCTTTCCCTGCCGGTATCAGCTTTTGATGACCCTGATTTTACTGGTACATCTCCCCATTCGCCTATTTTTTGTCCCAAGCTAAAACTATTTGCCCGGCTCCAAGGTCTAATGATCAGTCAAGCGCACTCAAGTACTTGAGATGATCCAAGCCAGCCAATGAATAGATCAAACGAATTCGTGCAATGACATTAATACTAGTGCTAGTAGTTAGGGGTGAGTGAACTGAGAGCGAAAGAATCGCAGCAAAAACAGTTCAGCGAAAATATTGAGAAATGCAGAAACAAGTTATATCGGGTGGCCTATTGCTATGTCAAAAACGAGCAAGAGGCGCTGGATATCGTATCGGAGGCGACCTATAAGGGGTACCTCGCATATGAGCGGATGAATACGCCGCAGTACTTTGATTCCTGGATGACCCGAATTGTCATTAACGCTGCCATCGACCATCTCGGTCGTAAAAAACGGGTTACCTATATGGAAGACCACGCTCAAGACTATGCAGCTGCCGAGCATGCCGTGCCACTGGAAGAAAAACTGGATTTATATGATGCGCTGGACAGACTGATGCCAGAAGAAAAAACCTATATCATTCTGAAATTTTTTGAGGATCTGCGCTTTCGAGAAATGGCGGATGTGCTGTCATTATCCGAGAACACCGTCAAGACCAAGTTCTACCGCACTATCGGTAAATTAAAAACGTATCTAATCGAGGGAGAGGTCGATCGTCTATGACAGGAAAAGAACGCTATGAACACATTGAAATCCCAGCCCAGCTTGCCAGCGTTATGGAATCGGCTCAGAGAAAAGCAGCCGCACGTAAAAGATCCATGCGAATGATGAGGTACTCTTCCGTTGTTGCAGCAGCCGTTGCCCTGCTCTTCGTGATAAATATTCCGACGGTGGCTAATGCCCTATCCAAAGTACCCGTAGTGGGCAGCATCGTTCAGGTGCTCCAATTCGGAGGCGGAGGCGAAGTCACAGACGGTGTTACCGTGGGAACGGAAGCTTCCGAGGATGTGTTCAAGATTCATTTTGACCAGGAGGGCCAGTCCGTTTCCAGCGTACCTGCCTACACTGTGGATCACCGTGATGCGCCAAACCGTCTGATCTTTACGTTCAACGGGGTTCGAAACTTTGATTACGAAACCATCAAAAAAGATATGCTGGCGCTCCCGCTCGTGAAGGATGTCTATGAAAACGTCATTTTGGATGATTCGGCCATGCGATTTGTTGTTGAACTGAAGGATGGCGTGAAACATACCGTTTCCGAATATAAAGATCCTGGGTATATCGAGCTGAAGCTCACTTCTACCGGCGAGCCGGTAACACCGCAAGAGGTCTTCTACATTCGCAGTGAAGAGATGCCGCAAGGGGAATCCCTCGCTATCCTTGAAGAGATTTATATTGAAGACGATGTGACTTTCATCAAGACCGCCAGCAGCAACTTCATTGCGGTCATTGGCGGATTTGATACCCGTGAAGAAGCCGAGCAGAAGCTCAGCGAAATCTCGGCTCGTGAGAGCTACGGCGATGATCTCCGCATCGACAGCTGGATGAGCAATGAACGCCCGGACTAATCCGGATTATCAAAAAAGCACCGCTCCGACAAATGTTGGAGCGGTGCTTTTTATAGGATTCGACTTCGCTCTTTAGCGTTATGAACGCGTCAGACCCGGAAGCGACTCTCCGGCTGCAGGGGCAGAGCTTCCACACGCGCGGTGTTCGGATATTTGATTCCAGCTCCGGTGTTCAGCACCACCACGGTACACCGCTCCAAATCATATTTGCCAGCCTCCCGTTCATGTCGTCTATTTATTATTTCAGGATATTCCGACTTTTTAACTATTTACAACAGTTTATTATGCATACAAAAAAGCAAGGCTCCTTCCCGGAGCCCTGCTCATTCTTTCGAAAAATTCAGCTGAATATTATGCGGTTGGATGAGGATAGATCATGACTTTTACACTGGTATCCTTCTGCGTTCTGGCTAGCTCGACGGCCTCCTCAATCTGATCCAACGAAAACCGATGGGTGATGATGTCCCGTATGCGGCTGTCCTTGTTCTGCAGCATCTGAATGGCGGCCGGATAAGTGTTCGCGTAGCGGAACACCCCGAATACATCCAGCTCGGCATCAACCAAAGCGCCAATGTCCATCGGAATGGCATCGCGTGTCGGCAGGCCTACAAATACAATTCGCCCCCCGCGATTCACGTAACCGATCGAATTCGAGATGGCACCGGCATTACCGGATGTTTCAATGATAAGATCAATCCCTTGGCCGCCCGTAAGTTCGTACAAGCGGTCGGTAACGTCCTCCTCCAGTGGATTGATCACGCCGGAAGCTCCCATCTGAAGGGCCAGATTACGACGGTATTCAACGACGTCGCTGCCATATACCTGAGAGGCCCCGGACATTTTGGCGGCTTCGATAGCCAGCAAGCCGATCGGTCCCAGCCCGAGCACAAACACTCGATCCTCCGGGCGGATACGCCCGCGGCGGACGGCATGGAGGCCTACGGACAGCGGCTCAAGCAAAGCGCCCTCTTCAAAGGACATCTCATCCGGCAGACGGAACAGAAAATCGCTGCGAACCGCCACGTATTCTGCCCAAGCCCCATCCACCGGAGGCGTGGCCATAAATACAACATCCGGACACAGGTTGTAGCGCCCGCTCTTACAATAGGAGCAGCGCCCGCATGTGACACCCGGCTCTACGGCCACACGGTCGCCGACGGCCACGTTTGTCACCTTTTCTCCTGTTTTTACAACAACTCCTGCAAGCTCATGTCCCAGAATCAACGGTTCTTTGACCTCATACCTGCCTATTCGTCCGTGCTCATAGTAATGCACATCCGAACCGCAAATGCCAATGCAATAAACCTGAATCAAGGCCTCATCCGGCTTCGGCTCCGGAATAGGGACCTGCTTCACCCCAATGGATAAAGGGCGATCCAGAACCGCTGCAGACATCATGTTAAGTTGTGACAAACTGCATTCACCTCTAATCTCAAGAAATCGCTTTCTTACTTAGTTTACACGATAAACTATCGCTTCATAAGGCTTTAGAGTGAATTGATTCAAACTTCGGTCAGAACGATCATAATTCGAGAGTACAACTTCCGGAAGAAGGTCACGCCATTCCGCTGGAAACTGAAAATCTGTCGTTCTGCCATAAAAGTTCAGCACGATCAGATAGCTTTCCTTCCCTAAGGTTCTGGAATAAGCGAATATTTCCGGATGCTCCTGAAGTAAAGCCTGATATTTACCGTAGATCAGCACTTCACTGGATTTGCGCAGACGAATCAATGCTTTATAGTAATTCAAAATGGAATCAGGATCCGTTAGCTGCTGCTCCACATTGATCTCGTGATAATTCGGATTGGAGCGGATCCAGGGCACAACGGTTGAGAAGCCGCCATAGAGCGTGTCATCCCACTGCATCGGCGTCCTTGCATTGTCCCGAGCCCGGTAAGCTATTCTGCGCATCGTCTCGGATACGTCCTTCCCGTCAAGAAGCCGCTCTCGATAGTAATTGTAAATCTCGACATCCCTGTAATCACTCAGCTCGGCAAACTCCACATTCGTCATCCCGATTTCCTGCCCCTGGTAAATAAACGGCGTTCCCTGCATTAGCATAAAAAAGGTCGCCAGCATCTTGGACGATTCCTTGTGATAATGAACCGGATCGCCAAAGCGGGATACCGAGCGCGGTTGATCATGGTTTTCCAAATACAGGGCATTCCAGCCTACGCCCTCCAGACCGGTCTGCCATTTGTTCATGATGCGCTTCCATTCAGCCAAATCCCAGGTTGCATAATCCCAACGTCCTTCAGGACCAAAATCCAGATTGACGTGCTCAAACTGAAAAATCATGTTCAATGCTCCGCTCGTTTCCCCGATCCAGCGATCTGCTTCAGTTATCGGTATCCCGCTTGCTTCGCCAACCGTCATGATATCGTAGTCTGCAAAAGCTTCCCGTTTAAATTGCTGGAGAAACTCATGGATTCCCTCAATATTCCGGTGACCCGGGTTGGAGTCCACGTAACGGAGATTGTTCGAGTTTGGCATATCCGGTAATCCCGGAAGCTTCTTAATATGGGTAATCGCATCCACCCGAAAACCATCGATCCCTTTATCCAGCCACCAACGGATCATGCGAACCAGGTCATGCCTGACCATTGGATTCTCCATGTTTAAATCGGGCTGCTTTTTGGAATAGAGGTGGAGGTAATACTGCTCCGTATGTGCGTCATACTCCCAAGCGGAACCTGTAAACACCGACTCCCAGTTGTTTGGCTCCGCCCCGTTCCTGGCATCCCGCCAGATATAATAATCACGCTTCGGATTGCCACGGGAGGAACGGGACTCTATAAACCACGGATGCTCATCCGAGGTATGGTTGATGACAAGATCCATAATAATACGCATGCCCCGCTTATGGATTTCTGTCATCAGCAGATCAAAGTCGGCCATCGACCCGAACTCCGTCATAATGTCCTGATAATCGCTGATATCATAACCGTTGTCGTCGTTAGAGGATCGATAGATGGGACAGATCCAGATGATATCAATCCCTAGATCCTTCAAGTAATCCAGACGAGACATAACCCCTTGCAAATCTCCGATGCCATCTCCGTTTGAATCCATGAAACTGCGCGGATAAATTTCATAGGCAACGGCTTCCTTCCACCATACTTTATGCATTGTTGTATCCCCCGTTTAAATAAAGCTCATAGCGCTAATTCTATTTGGATAAGCTGCTTCGTGGACCCATAATCATGACCTGCCTGCGCGCATCTGGAAAAGACTAGCCCACCTGCCTTTTCCTGCAGGCTGATGCAACATACAGTATTGCCTTATAGGGTATCTTATAAGCCTAAGAACCATAGAATGGCTGGACCACGGGGAAACGGGGTCCAGCCATTCTATGGTTTACACTGCGGCTTCCTCCAAGTCCCTATTAGGGACTTGCACCGCTATAACAACGCGCCACTTCCTTGACGCGACTTCGTCCAGTTATCCCTTCACATACTTTCCCGTCAAGGAATGTTCCGCTGTAATCAGCTCAGCAGGGGTTCCCTCAAACACCACCCGGCCTCCTCCGCTGCCGCCCTCCGGTCCAAGATCAATGATCCAATCCGCCTGGCGGATTACATCCAGATTATGTTCAATGACGATCACCGAGCTGCCGTTATCTACCAGTCGGTTCATCATATCAAGCAAATGTCTGACATCTGACATATGCAGCCCGGTTGTCGGCTCGTCCATAACATAGATCTTCCCCTGCTTGTGCAGCTCGCTGGCCAACTTGATGCGCTGGCATTCGCCACCGGACAGGGTGCTCAGCGGCTGTCCCAGCGTCAGGTAATGCAGGCCCACATCGTTCAGAGTCGCCAGACGCTGCCTGATCTCTTTTTTCTCGAAAAAATCGAGCGCCTGCAGCACCGTCATGTCCAGCACGTCCGTAATCATTTTTCCATGGAGTTTATACTCCAGCACGTCATCCTTAAAGCGCCTGCCGTCACAGGTGTCGCACAGAGTCTTGATGCCTTCCATAAATGCCAGGTCGGTGTAAATGAAACCGAGTCCGTGGCAGTCGGGGCATGCCCCTTTTGAATTGAAGCTGAACAAGGACGGACTCTGATGGTTAGCCTTGGCAAACAGCCTTCGGATGTCATCCATAATACCCGTGTAGGTGGCAGGATTGGAACGAATCGAAGTGCTGACGGCAGACTGGTCGATAACAACAGCCTCAGGATGCTGGGACAGGAAGGCATGGTGAATCAGTGAACTTTTGCCGGATCCCGCTACCCCCGTTACCACTGTCAATACGCCTTCCGGAATATCCACGGTTACATTTTTCAAGTTATGCTGATTGGCATCGGTAATCCGCATCTGCCCGGTGGGCATCCGGAACTGTTCTTTCATCGGCATGCAGCGTCTCATATATTGCCCGGTTAACGTTGCCCCCTGACTATGCAGCTGCTCAACCGTACCCTCGAAGACAATTTCCCCTCCCCCGGTACCCGCATTCGGTCCCACGTCCACCACATGGTCGGCAATCCCAATCACATCACGGTCATGTTCCACCACCAGCACCGTATTGCCCTTGTCACGAAGTTTCATCAACATCCCGTTCAGACGGTGCACATCCCTTGGATGCAGACCGACACTCGGCTCGTCAAAAATATACATCATATCCGTCAAACTGCTGCCCAGATGCCTGACCATCTTCACCCGCTGCGATTCTCCTCCGGACAGCGTGGTGGTCTCCCTGCTCAGCGTAAGATAGTCCAGTCCCATATCCACCAGGTGCTGCAGACGCTCCGATAAGCTTGCCACCATACCGGCGGCTACCGGGGCCGTAATCCCCATAATGACCTTTCTCAACTCTCCGATCTCCATGGCTGCACACTCGGCTATGTTATACCCATTAATTCTGCAGCTCAATGCTGCTTGGCTCAGCCGTGTTCCTTGGCATAACGGGCATGTGCCGTGCGCAATAAAGTTTTTCACGTGATTCAAGGTTCTTTCGGACAACTCGCTGCTGTCGCGCTCGATATAGAGCCGATTGAATTTCAGCACAAGACCTTCAAAGTCAGACTCCACCGGTCCTCCCTTGGACGGAAACCTCACCTTACCCTCCTTGCCGTACAGGAGAAGATTCCACTCCGCTTCGGAATAGTCGGCCAGCTTCTTGTCATTATCAAAAAAACCGGACAGCGTGTAATTCTTCAAATACCAGCTATCCACCGAAAAAATGGGAAACCGCACCGCCCCCTCATTCAAGGATTTGGTCGTATCCAGCAGTTTATTGAGATCCAGTTCCACCTTCTTGCCAATTCCCTGACATTCCGGGCACATGCCCTGCGGGTCGTTAAAAGAAAAAACATTGGAGTACCCCACAAACGGCTGCCCCACCCTGGAAAACAACAGACGGAGTATGGCATACAGATCGGTAATCGTCCCCAGCGTTGAACGCGAATTGCCACCCAGACGCTTCTGGTCAATGACAATGGCCGTAGACAAGTTCTCGATTGCATCAACATCAGGCTGGCTATGCCGCGGGAGACGATTGCGGACAAAAGCGGTAAAGGTCTCATTGAGCAGTCTCTGAGCCTCTGAACTGATGGTATCAAACACGATCGAAGATTTGCCTGAACCGGATACCCCGGTAAACACCGTAATCTTCCGTTTTGGGATTTGCAGCGAAACATTCTTCAGATTATTCTCCCGGGCTCCACGAATCCGGATATATTCTTGCAGCATGGCGTTTCCTCCCACATCCCTGTAATACGCTAATTATAGAAGGGGAATTATGACATGTACTGTCATAATGGATGAAAGAGTTTATGATTTATCGCGATATTCCCTGGGCAAGGAAATAACAGGAAGGTTGCAGGCTATATTAATGCTATACTTAAATAGTAATGTGTCAGGATTATATAAATCCTATATTGTTCCATTTCTGATTTCGATTTGCCAATTCCGAGCTTGTCCATTACAATTACGGAAATCATTGATTCCAGATTTCATGATTACAGGAGAGTAGTAATGATATGAGCAAAAAAATAGTAGCCATTGATATGGATGATACGATCTGCCATCTGATACCCAAGGCCATTCAGTATCACAATCTGCAGTACAAAAATCCTCAGCTTACGCTGGATCAGATTACCGATTACAACCTGAACGAGATTTGGCATCCAGAATGCTCGGAAGAATTCTTCTTCGGAAAGCCAGGTTTATATGAAGAACTTGAACTTTTTGATGAATATACGATTGACGAAGTCCACAGAATGACACATGATTATGACGTCATTGTTGTAACCGCAGCCCGCCCCTCCTCGGTGCCGGAGAAGTGGAGATGGCTGCAAATGCACATGCCTTTTATTCCATTCGAGAATTTTTTCGTAGCCAAACGCAAGGATTTGGTGGAGTTCGACCTGCTTATTGATGATGGACCCCATAATGCGATTGCAGCGAGAAAAGCCGGAAAACAAACCATTCTGATTCCGCGTCCCTGGAACGCCCGCATTCAGCATGAATTTATTCTGAAGGATTCCTGGAAGGGAATGCATGAATTAGTAGACCAAATTTTATCAGATTCTAACCATCAAGGGGATATGAAATGAATACAGACCGCAATAGCCGGTACCTATCACAGGACGTCCACTTTTTTGCTGCCGCCTTATCGGAAACACTGGTTTCCGTATGGGAGGAAGATCCCGCAAGCGTTTACGTGGAGATTGAACGAGGGTATATTGAATGCTACACACCGGATGTCGTCCGCATCCGCAATGAAGAAACAGGATATCTCACTCACTACAGCCGTGACACCGCTATGTTTCAGCGGATGTAATACGATAAGAGCCGCTTCCCTTCCGGGAGGCGGCTCTTATTTGCCCAGTTTATCTTTTCGCTGACAGGACAAGAAACAGGGTGGCGAGCGGCCCCAGCAGCAAAGACAGCAGGAACCAGTTTAATCCCGTTCTGTTTTTTCCTTGGGCCAGCCCGGCATTGATTAATGCCAGTGTCCCCCATCCGACATAAAATTCGTTATTCATGGTATTCCCTCCGTCACCGTGTTCTGTTTATCCTGATTATTACGCACGGCAGCATAGATCGTTGCAGGAAATGGAAAAGACAGGGTATGCTCCCTGCCCAAAGCGAGCCCTTACTTCTTCCTTGTCGCAATGGCCTCCGCTGTCTGTTTAACGGCCTGATGTCCGAATACGGCAAATGCTCCTGCGAGTATACCCTGAATGATATTTTCTGCGCTCCAGCCAATCAGGCCGGCAGTAAACAGGATGGAGACAACAATAACTACGTATACAATGCTCCAGTTCGGAACCTTAGGCGTTTGCTTCAGCACATATCCGATCACCCAGCAGGCAGCAACAACCATGAACAGCCGCGGGTCAATCAATTGAAAAATGACACTCCATTCCATCGTAAACCCACCTTCCCTATTGATCTCCTACATCCTATTCCATCCGTCTATCGACCGGCTTGTATTTATATCCTTATTCTTGTGAGCAAAATAATAGAATCAGGGGATGGCGATTAACGGCAGCGTTACACACGGCCCATTATGTTGCATACTCCCAAGACATACAAAAATGGCAGCTCCCGACGGACGGAAGCTGCCATTTTCAATACTTGCTCAATTCAAAAGTCCCCAATTCCAAATCTGCATTCCTGTGCGGTTATATCTTGCTTACCTCGACTTCATCTCCTGCCGCGGCTTCCACCTCGACAGCGGATTGTTCACCTTGCCATAACAGCTGCATCTCTTCGCTTGTAGCAAGCAGATCCGCCAGGCTGCCTTCAGCCTCGATCCTGCCATCCTTCATGACGATGATATGATCTGCCTTCGAGAGAGCCGCCCTGCGGTGCGATACCGCAATACAAGTAACGTCACGCTCCTTGAACAACCCATCCCATACCAGCTGCTCCGTCTCCACATCGAGCGCGCTGGACAGATCATCAAAGATAAACAGATCCGCACCCGTCATCAGCATACGCGCCGTAGCCGCGCGCTGAATCTGTCCGCCGGACAGCATGACGCCCCTCGGGCCGACAAACGTCTCCAGTCCCTGATCCAGGTTCTCGATGTCCTTCTCCATGACGGCAAGACGAATGGCCCGTTCGAGAGATTCCTCCGCCCGATCCTTTTTCCCCTGCACAATATTCTCTCTTAGAGGATCGCTGAACAGTCGTGGAACCTGTGGTGTATACGCTGCGCGAGGCGGCATGAGGAAGGTGGCCGGATCGACCTCTTCTCCGTTCCAGCGGATCGAGCCCTCCTCTTTTGGCAGCAGCCCGAGCAATGTCCGAACCAGCGTCGATTTACCAGCCCCGATTCGTCCGGTGACCACCAGAAATTTGCCGCGCTCCAGATGGAGGTTAATATCCGATATCCCACTCTCCGAATTCGGATAATGATAGGATAGGTTCCTGACTTCAAGCTCTTTCAGGTTCTCCCCCGGTTCTCTTGTGATGACAGGCAGTTCCGGCGGATCTTCGTTCAGGTACGTTTCCCGAGCCTCAATAATCTGATCTTCCTCACCCGGGCGAAACAGTGACCGCATCCGGTCAAAGGAAACCTTAAGCCGCTTGTGCTGGAACACCATATAACCGAACAATGAAATACTGAAGCCGATATTCGCCAGATATGTCGTAAACAATGCAAAATCTCCGACGGTAAAATGTCCGGCCTGCATTTCAGCAGCGCACATCAACAGAATCAGACCCGTGCAGATGCTTAATACATGCTGGTTCAGGGATCTCATCCACTGTTTAAACAGATTATCCTTCAGCGCTGCCTGACGGCGGTCTTCATTCAGCTTCGTGAAGCGCTCATGAACATGATCCTCGGCCTGCCCCAGCTTCAAAGCTTGAACGGCACCAAAGGTTTCTGCGATGAAACTCGTAATCCGCCCCGTCGCTTCGCGGTTCTTCAGCCCGTAGCGGCGAGCCCGGTTACCGGAGAGATTGTTCAGCAGTGTCACTACGACGAGTGGCAGGACGGCTACCAGCATGATCTTCCAGTTGATGCTTGCCATGACTCCAACGGAGACAATCGCGAACACGAGTCGTCCCCAGAAGTCCACCCACGACTCCGCATACTCTACAACCTCATCCACGTCATCGCGGAAGCGGCTCATCGCCTCCCCCGGCGATGCTGGCAGATTTCGTCCTGGCCAGCGCATGATGCCTGCCAGCATATTGGTTCGCAGAATAGCCTGAATGTGATAGATATACGTTACCCAGGCGTAGAACGCGGCGAAGAATGTGCCTACGCGGGAGAACCTGACAACCGCAATGAAGATGAGCGGCATGGCAAGCCACACGTAATCCGTAGAGTTCGCCGTTGCCCGATCAAAGAACCACTGCATGCCAAGCCCAATTAACAAAGGCAGTGAATGAAAGATACACCATAGAATTCCGTTCACGATAAATAAAGATGGCCGGTAGCGAAACAAACGCCCGATAAATCCGGTAATCGTCATGCAAGCTCCTCCTCTCTGCCCGTAATCAGCAGTCTGGCATAATGTGAAGCCGGATCTTGTGCAAGTTCTTCCCGTGAGCCGAATTCCAGAATCCTTCCGTCACCCAGCACCATAATTTTATCCACCTGCTCCAGCGTGGCCAGCCGATGCGCAATAATGATGCCCGTACAACGGCTCATCAGCTGATCCACAGCTACCTGCAGCATTGTTTCTGTTGCGGCATCCAGGCGTGAAGAGGGCTCATCCAGAATTACCAGGCTCGGCTGCGTCAGGAATACCCGGGTTAAAGCGAACAGCTGTGCTTCCCCGGCAGACAGCGAGGATCCGCCTGTTGTCAGATGCGTTTCCAGGCCCTCCGGCTGCGCATCGATCCACTGACGAAGTCCAAGACGCTCCGTCGTTTCCAGAATGAACGCGTCGGATACACCCTTATCAAACAACGTCAGGTTGTCGCGCAGCGACCCATCAAACAGCTGCACGTCCTGCGTTACCATACCGACCCGGCGGTACAGCGCAGGCAGCTTCAGCTTCGTAATATCGGTACCTCCCACGCGGATTACCCCGCTGTCGATGTTGTACAGGCGCAGCAGAATTCGGCTTAGGCTTGACTTCCCGCTTCCGGTGCGCCCGATAATGCCAAGACGTTCACCCGGCTTAACGGTAAAATTAATGTCTTGCAGCACCGGTTTATCTTCGTTGTAGCTGAAGTTAACTCCCTCAAACTCCAATCCGAGCGCACCCTCGGGAAGCTCTTCTTGCTCTCCGTCCACAATCTCGCTCTTATTGGACAGGAGTTCCCTGGAGCGGAGCATGCCGGATTTTGCCTTTTGAAACTCTTGCACCTGATCGCCCAGCATCTCAATCGGGTCGTTCAGCATCTGTGTATATTGATAGATCAGGAACAGGGTTCCCAGCGTAATCTCGCCAATCAGATAATAACGAACCCCCAGTAACAGCACAGCGGTAACGGCAAGGGCAAACAGAACAACCGTGGTATTCCAGGGAATGACCCGCAGCATCCAGGCTTTTCTCCCTTTCAGGAATACACTGCGCATCAAGCGGTGAAACCGATTCATTACGTACGGTACATTGCCGTTCGCCTGAACGTCCTCAATGCCTGCGATACGCTCTTCAATCAAGCCGAACAGCGAAGCACTGGCTTCCCGTTCGCTTTTGGATGAATTAACGCCCATGTTCCGGATGAACACCATAAACAGAATCGACAGCAGCGTGAAGACCGACATGACGATGGCGATAGGCAGACTCACCGTGAACATGAACCCCAATATCCCGGCCAACAGCACAAAACTGCCGATGACCTGCACGATAAACATCGCAAAAAAATTCGAGATGCTGGTTACATCACCATCGACCCGCTCAATCATTTCGCCTGGCGTCTTGACGTTATGAAACCGCATATCCAGACGCAGGCAATGCTTCAAAAGATCGCCACGCAGCCGGTTCGTTGCGCGCCACGAAATATCGTTACCCAGATAACTGACAGCCACCGTAATCAGCTGGTTAATGACAGCCACAACCAGGAATAATCCCGCCAGCTGAATCAGGCTGGCCAGAACACCGCCACCAGCTGCCGTATCGATAAACCGTTTAATAATCTGCGGATTCAGCAGCTGCAAGCCTGTCGACGTCAACAGCATAATAAGCAGAAGCAGCAGTCGTCCTTTGACCGGCTTCAAATATCGCAGCAGCCACGACATAGAAACCTTTTCTTTTTTGGGCACAGTGCCCACCCCCATATGCAAGCAAGTATGTACAAACCTCCATCACCCAAAAAAACAAGGCATGGCGGCAGTAAATCATTACCAGTCTACATGAAAACCACAGCCATTCCTAGGTAAAGAATAATTATAATGGGATGTGCGTTTATTCAGGAATGCATGATACATAAATGTCGCAGCCACGCGGAATTTCCCGGTTGGACATGACTATGAAGGAAGCTCATTTATTTTTTCTTCCTATATAAATCTTCCAAGTCAAGACCCGCTTCAAAAAAAATCGAATCCCATAATTCAGCATACTCGTATATGTATAATAGAGTGACGTGCAACTTTTTGGAGGTGGGCATAATGAATACTGGGATCAGTGGATTAGACGGACTGGATGAAGAGAAGCTATTGGAAATTCGAGAAAATGCCTCAAAGCTCTCAGATATGAAACAAGAGGTGCCCGTGGAAGAACTGTTCTCGGAATCATTTATTCAACGGCATACCAAGTTTTCTTCCATAGATCACTTGCTGAAAGCTGCTGGTTACGAGGGAAGCACGGATGAAGATTTTGACATATTCATACAAGGAAGTACGATTAACCCGTTTATCGTTGAACATACCCCATTTCGAAGCTGGAAGGATTTTCAGGAATTAGCCGTATCCGCCTATATCACGAAATGGCTGGGATTCTAAATAATGCTGGCAGAATATCAGGTCCACACTAAGGTCTAGTTGAGGATCGAAAGAGCAGAAGACCAAAGAAGCCCCTCTAACCGAAGTTAGAGGGGCTTCTGATATATTTTTTAAGGGGTGCTTTTATTATATTCTGCGAATCTTAATGGGAGATTAAATTTTAATTAAGGGAAATTAAAATGTGGCTGGACGATTGGCTCATGGGTTATAAGTTATGGGTTATGGGTTATGGGTTATGTCTCCTTTGTTATCGTTGCTGTCTTTGTTTTATTGTCCCATCCCACGGTTGCACCCAGTGCCTCGGCAGTCGCCCGAAGCGGTACATAGGTCACCCCGTTAATCAGCTTGCCATCCTGAATTGGTTTGCCGTTTACAATAACATTCACCTTATCACTCACCTCACCAGCCGCCTCCTTCTTTTGCAACCCGAGATATTTTGCAATGCCGGCAACATGACCTTCGATGAGGGCACCCACGACATCCTCTCTCTTAAGCTTGGCTGCATCCGCGGCAACATCAACAAACAAATTTTCTGTCAGTACCGCAGGCATGTTCGATTCACGGACCATGTGCAGGTTCTTTGCCTTCTGCCCCCTGTCGATTACGTTAAAAGGCTTTAAGGCCGTCATAATCTCGGTATGAAGCACATTTTGCAAAGAGGCTGTTGCAGCTGACGTATGCGTATACTTATAGGATTCGAAGCCACCGGCTCCACCTCCGGCATTACAGTGGACGGAAACCAGGATATCTGCCCCAGCCTTGTTGGCCGCCTCGGTCCGCTCCATTAGCGTAGGAAAGACATCCGCAGATCTGGAGAGCAGCACCTGCACGCCATTGTACTCGGCCTCCAGCCGTTTTTTTACGCTCAGGGACACCGCTAGCACGATGTCCTTTTCCAACAGACCATGAGCAGTCGCTCCGGTATCTTTTCCACCGTGGCCTGGATCAATAAATACCTTCTTCATCCCCCTTCACCTCATCTTTCCGAGCCGCAGCCCGTTTCATCTTTTCGACAGCGAAGGCCACGAACAGACTCGAATAATATGAATCGCTTACTATGTAATATATGATATAAAATGCCGAATGATAGGGCGCTCTCTCCTTAACAGGAATAGCCCCCGGATTACCCAGGGGCACAAAAAGCACGCCTTGCGGCGCCATTTTTATATTATTCCAGCCAGAAATCAGGATATGATCTCCTTGCAGATATTAATGATGGGGTAAGGCGATATAAAGACAGCCTAGCCGGAACATCCCTTGCAATAAGCAAGATTATCCGCCTAATTTTTCCTGCACCGATTGAATCTTTTGCTTGCTGGAGGAGACTTGATCCCTGCGGTCGTCAATCTTGACCGAAGTCGATACGCGCTGGGCTCCGGATAGAAATGGCGCCTCATGCAGAGCTTCAATCGCTCGCCAGATCATATTCAGCTCGCCCTCTATGATGGTGCTCATCGAAGTCAGCTCATATGTAATCCCGTCCTGTTGTTTCAATATACGCTGCATCTCGGCCACATAAGAGCTTAAGCTCGTTGTTGCTGTTCCAATCGGAATCACCGTCACTTCCGCTATAGCCAATACCAAAACCTCCCTCGCAACATCTCATATAAAGAACTCTTCAATCTCCAGACACAGATATCATATCAATTCTGATCACTCATATCAAAGCCCCTATAACTCGCTATTCACAATAAAAAATAGTCTGCTCCTTCCACCACAGATCCAGTACGCAACTATCGTATTTTGTCAAAACGATAATATACGTGGTATGTGTGCAGAAAAGGTCGCATTCGGTCACAATCCAGGAAATGTTATGGCCTTTTGACAGTTTCTTAGCTGGCACAATGACCGCTCGTTTGCTATAATTCTTTTTGCGTTCAATTTTAAGAATATGGTTTACAAACACAATATATTGGGTTAAATTAGATAAACAACAACCAAATATAGTGTGTATAGGTGTCGGAACAACCTATAAGGCGGTCCGGCTTAATAGGGAAGCATGGTGTAAATCCATCACGGTCCCGCCACTGTAAGGGCTCTCGGCTATTTATCCTATCCAGGCCGAACCAAATCATGGAATATTCCTCTGGAGGACCTCATCAAGGTCTTGGGGAAGGCTCCGATTTGTCAAAGTCCGAGTCAGGAGACCTGCCTGTACGCAGCCAACACCAACCTACGGGACATTAGGTAAGTGTTCGTTAAACTTGCGTCTGTACATAACATCATGCCCCTTCAGGGGCTTATGTCAAACGTCA
This sequence comes from Sporisorium sorghi, assembly GCA_023212695.1. Taxonomy (NCBI): domain Eukaryota; kingdom Fungi; phylum Basidiomycota; class Ustilaginomycetes; order Ustilaginales; family Ustilaginaceae; genus Sporisorium; species Sporisorium sorghi. The sequence continues at coordinate 42,829 of JALCCG010000122.1, read as the reverse complement.
TTCACGAATCACAGCGCACGGACATTTTCAAGCCTGCGGGTTTTAGAAAATGTTTTTTTGATGTCCTTTTTCATATTTCCCCCTAAGAAAGCGAGGAATTATTCATGCCCCAGCTCGTAGTTAAACCGAACAACCGTCAGCTCGCCTTTGATGAAATACGCCTCTCTGTCTATGCCGACCGCAATCTGAAAGGATTGGACATGCTTGATAAAGAGCGCCTGCTTCGCGGCGTAAATGCTAAACTGCGCGGTGAGCAAGTCACCGGCGAAGAAATCAGCAGCGCCTTCACGATGTCCGCGCTTGAGCTTGTGACAAAAGAAGAGCCGAATTGGAAGTTTGCAGCTGCGCGTTCGTTTCTGACCTCTTTATATAAAAAAGCGGCCACCAACCGCCGATACAAAGCCTACCCGGAAGAGCCTTACGGTGCCTTCTACCCGCTCATCACAGAGCTTGTACAGAAGGGCATCTATCGCGAGGATCTTCTGACCAGCTACACCAAGGAGCAAATCGAAGAGCTCGGCGAATGCATCGATCCAAGCCGCGATCTGCTGTTTGATTACATTGGTCTTTTGACACTGGCTGAGCGTTATTTGGCAACCGACTTTGACGGTCGTGTCATGGAACTTCCGCAAGAACGCTACATGGTAATCGCAATGTTCCTCATGCACAACGAGCCAGCCGACAAACGTATTGACCTTGTAAAAGAAGCCTACTGGGCGATGAGCAACCTGTACATGACAGCTGCCACACCGACCATGTCCAATGCAGGCAAAAAAGTAGCAGGCCAGCTCTCCAGCTGCTTCATTGATACCGTTGACGACTCTCTGGAAGGCATCTTCGATTCCAACACCGATATTGCCCGTCTCAGCAAAATGGGCGGCGGCATTGGCGTGTACCTCGGTAAAGTCCGTGCACGCGGCTCGGATATCCGCGGTCACAAGAACACCAGCTCCGGCGTTATCCCTTGGATTCGCCAATTGAACAACACCGCCGTGAGTGTTGACCAATTGGGAACTCGTAAAGGAGCCATCGCGGTTTATCTGGATGTGTTCCACAAAGATATTCTGTCCTTCCTGGATCTGAAGCTGAACAACGGCGACGAGCGTATGAGAGCCCATGACGTGTTCCATGGCATCTGTCTGCCTGACCTGTTTATGGAGGCTGTAGAGGCCCGTGAGGAGTGGAGCCTGTTCTGTCCGCATGAAGTGAAGAAGATCATGGGCTGGAAAGACGAGAACGGCCGTCCGCTTGGCCTGGAAGACTTCTATGATCAAGCTCAAGGCGATGGCGAGTTCCGTCAAAAATATGCAGAAGCCGTGGCGAACCCGCAGCTGCCGCGTATTACGGTACAAGCGATCGACATTATGAAACGCGTGATGAAATCCCAGCTTGAAACGGGTACACCGTACATGTTCTACCGCGACACGGTAAACCGTGCGAACCCGAACTCTGCACATGGCATGATTTACTCATCCAACCTGTGCACCGAGATCATGCAGAACCAATCTCCAACCGTTGTCGAGCAAGAAGAGCTGGTAACAAAGGATGGTCAAACCCGGATTGTTATTTCCAAAATCCCTGGCGATTTCGTTGTCTGCAACCTGAATTCCATCCACTTGGCTCGCGCTGTACCGGCCGGTGTGCTGGAGCGTCTCGTTCCTATCCAGGTTCGTATGCTGGATAACGTTATCGACATCAACAATATTGAAGTTTTGCAAGCCCAATATACCAACAGCCAATACCGTGCGGTCGGTCTTGGAACCTTCGGTCTGCATCACTTGCTGGCGCTTGAGGGTATCCGCTGGGAGTCCGACGAAGCCGTTGCCTATAATGACAACCTGTATGAACACATCAATTACCTGCTCGTGAAATCCAGCATGGAGCTGGCCAAGGAAAAAGGCCACTATCCGAAATTCAAAGGCTCCGACTGGGAGAGCGGCGAGTACTTCACGTTCCGCGGTTACACCGACGGCGAGCATGAAGGCAAGTTCGTAACCACCGAACAGTGGCGTGAGCTGCAACAGGAAGTACAAGCCAATGGTGTCCGTAACGCATGGCTGTTTGCCATCGCACCGAACGGCTCCACATCGATTATCGCCGGTTCCACAGCGAGCATCGATCCATTGTACGAACTTCTGTCTTATGAAGAAAAAACCACCTACAAAGTGGCTAACCCGGCTCCGGATCTGTCTGAAAAAACAATCTGGTACTACAAGACCGCTTTCCTGATCGACCAGCATTGGTCCATCAAAATGGCGGCTGCGCGTCAACGTCACGTTGACCAGGCGCAAAGCTTTAACCTGTATGTTCGCCCTGATATCCGGGCTTCGGAATTCCTGGAGCTGCACCTGCATGCATGGAAAGCCGGCATCAAGTCCACGTATTATGTACGCAGCCGTGCGTTGACGATTGAAGAGTGTGAGTCGTGCGCAAGCTAAGAGTTTAATGTAAACTATTTCGAACCCGCCCAAACCCGCCCTTCCAAGGGAGGGCCCCAAGGGCTCTGCCCTCTGGACACCCGCAAGGTGTGCAGGGAATGAATGAGGCGCTTCTATGTTACTTTGGTGGCTAGGAGCGCTTTCTCCCTTCGGGAACGCTGGAATGTAGTGCGGGGACTATGGCGTTACTCGTGCGTTTATTGAGTTACTTCCTGCGTGGACCGCTCTCCCTTTGGGAGTCGCTTCTCATGTTGTGCATGG
>JALCCG010000122.1:0-40037 GCA_023212695.1 Sporisorium sorghi | reverse complement strand
ACTAGGCGTTACTCGTGCGTTTATTGAGTTACTTCCTGCGTGGACCGCTCTCCCTTTGGGAGTCGCTTCTCATGTTGTGCATGGAATAAGAGCTGCTTCGTGCGTTTATTGAGTTACTTCCTGCGTGGACCGCTCTCCCTTTGGGAGTCGCTTCTCATGTTGTGCAGAGAGTAAGAGCTGCTTCGTGCGTTTATTGAGTTACTTCCTGCTGGGACCGGCTCTCCCTTTGGGAATCGCTTCGCATGTTGTGCAGAGAGTAAGAGCTGCTTCGTGCGTTTATTGAGTTACTTCCTGCGTGGACCGGCTCTCCCTTTGGGAATCGCTTCGCATGCGGGTGCTACAAGCATCGAACGGCTGTAAGCGGGATTGAATATACTTTCTAATACAAGACTATAAGGGTAAGGGTATCCAAGCGGAAGAGTTTACGTCCGCCTTTGGGAGCCCTTTGATACCATTAAATACATTCAAGCAAAGGGCGGACAACAGCGGCTGGAGAGTGGATACCCGTCCCTTCAACCCGCCCTACTATGATATGCAAGGAGAGAGAATTGGCATGCAAATGCAAAAGATATTTAACACCGAAGCACCCAACCGCTCCACCCGTGTAATTGAAGGTGAGTGCTCCGGGATCTTGAACTGGAACGACATTCGGATGCCTCATATGTATAAACTGTACAAGGTGCTGCTGCTGAACCACTGGATCGCGGACGAAATCCCGATGTCCAAGGATGCGCAGCAGTTCCCTACACTGGACTCAGAGGAACAGCGTACCTTTAAAATCAACATCTCCCTGCTGGCTGTGCTGGATTCCATGCAGACGATGTTTGTCAGCGATGTGAAGCGTTATTTTACCGACTCGTCACTCGAAGCCATCTCGGCCATCATCGGTCAGCAAGAGGTCGTTCACAATCAATCCTATTCCTACGTGCTCTCTTCCATCGTTTCGGATCAAGAGCAGAAGGAAATCTTCGAATACTGGAAGCATGATCCGGTTCTGCTGGAGCGCAATCAGTTCATTTCAGATATTTATCAGAACTTCCGCGATAATCCGTCGCCGCAAACCTTCTTTGAAGCGATGGTGGCCGACCTGATCCTGGAAGGTATCTTCTTCTATAGCACGTTTGCCTTCTTCTACAACCTGGCTCGCGACCAGAAGATGATGGCAACCAGCCAGATGATCTCTTACATTCAGCGTGACGAGAACCAGCACTGCTACTTCTTCGCCGAAGTATTCAAACAGCTGCTCAAGGATTTCCCAGAGCTGAACTCCCAAGAGAACATCGACTACCTGTACCGCACCATCGACCGTGCCGTTGAGCTCGAGACCAACTGGGCACACTACACGCTCAGCAATGTACGCGGCATCGATCTGAACGAGTTGGGCGACTACATCAAGTACATCGCAAACCGTCGTATTACGATGATGGGTCTGGAAAAAGCTTACCAAGGCGTAGACGTCAACTGCATGCCATGGATCAAGCCTTTCTCGGATGAAGCTCTGAACGCAACCAAAACCGATTTCTTCGAAGCCAAATCCCGTAACTACGGCAAGGTTGGCGACGACAACGGTTTTGACGATCTATAACAGAGTCTTCAAAGTCCTTGGGACACCCGCAAGTTTTGCAATGAGTTTATAAAGCGCTTCTAGGCTAATATAGCACTAGGAGCGCTTTTTCTCTTTGGGAATGCTGAAAGATTGACGTAGGGACGATGAAGCCATTGTGTACTGATATTGAGTCTCTGCCTACAGGGGGCCGGTCTTCTATCGGTCGGTTAAACTGAGCTACCTCAACAACATCTCACCACGAGACCATTAGGCAAGTCCCCAAAAAACGAACAAACCTCGGAGTCATTGTCTCCGAAAGTATGATGTGATTTTCTAAGGGGGGAATCGCTTTCTCGCTTAATAAAGAAATTCGCTCACTCAAATAATATTTCAATTTATGGATATTTTCTAAATTCCATTAGAAAACTTTATATTCTAATGGGTTGTATTAATCTGTTTTACTGTTCCGACAACAATGTGTTTTTTCACATAGAATATAAAGAATATTCCTAGGCCAATTTCTAACACACTGGTCAGTATAGGTACAGAGCGAATTCCAAAATGGTATATAAAGACTCCAGTTAGAAACGCCCCCACTTGTATAGAAGCTAAACTACAAGTGTTCCAAAGGCCAAACAATCTTCCTCGTAAATGAGCAGGCACGTCAGTTTGCATTATTTGTCGTTCAAAAGGTACGATAAATGCACCTACAAAAGCGAATAACATTAAACTAATCGCACCTTGATAGAGGTGCTCTGTAAAACCAAAGAGCGTCCAGGTCAGCCCCATCAATATATATACATAACCATACTTATAAGGGTTCTTAAACAAGAACTTGTTATTAGCTAACCAGTAGCCTACCAATACTGAGATAATACCTTCAGATATATAGAGTAAACTGATACCATAATGCTTTGTTTCATAGACATTGGATACAAATTGCTCTAACATCAAATTAAATGATCCAATGATTATTCCCCCTGATAGAGCTGCAAGTAGGACAAGTTTTACAAATTTTTGTTCTTTTATTACTTGTATTCCTACAACAAACTCCTTTTTGATGTTCTTGGAACTTACCATTTTCCTATTGTTTTTCATGGTAATTCTACTAATTATAATTGCTGAAACAAAAAATGAAAGCGAGGTAACCATCCAAGCAATATCCAGATCTAAGAAGGAAATTAAGGTTCCACCAGCTGCAGCGCCTAGTAATCTAATAGAACTTGTTATTGTGAAATTAAAGGAGTTAGCTACAATTAAATCATCCTCTTCAATTAAATCAGGTATGATCGTTTGACGTGCAATAGTTGCTAAAGAGTTTAGAAGTCCACCTAAGAACCTTAATAAACAGAATAAAATCCAAGCATACATACCACCTAGTAACGGAACAACGATATATCCTAGAAATAAAATTCCCCGAAATACTTCTGAAAAAACAATCACCTTCTTCGGATTAAATCGATCGACTAAGAAACCAACTAAAAAACTAAACATTAAAGGCGCAAGTCCACTTACAGCCCATAACATCCCTAGTTGAATTCCATTGTCTGTAATTTGATTAAGTAATACAAGCATCGCTATGAAGGAACCCCATGAGGTTAAACCTGTTAGAATGTTCGTATACGTTAAATATTTGTAACTGGGGTATTTCCTCCAAATTAATGAAATCTGGTTCGTTTTTTTCAATTTAATCCCCATCCCCTCTCTTTAAGTAGGATTCGAATTCTTGCCAATCTATTTTATTAAGTATCTTAAGGCATTCTAAAGTCATTAACTCTCACAAATTATCATTTCGCCTCCTTCATTTTATGTGGAAATTTTAACAATATATTAAGAAAATGTATATTGAGAAATTATTCTCTGTTGATAGGTCTTATAAAATTCATAACTTAAATATTGGAATAATATTAAAAAAAATATAAATACATTACGTCTGCCTGAATCCTTGATCCAATGATATTAAAATTGAAAAAATCAAAAAAAGCTCCTTCAACAAACACAAACCTCCGCGATATTCCTGCCAGGAATATCACGGAGGTTTTTTTAACGCACTTGGATCGGCTGCATTCCAATCATCATCTTATCATCTTGCTATCTAGTGGGTTACCACTTGGCTGCCCATACCTCGATTTCTACCTGAATGGACGGCATCGCAAGTGCCGGCACGTAGGCCATCGTCATGGCCGGCGCCTTTCCACCATGGAACTTTTCCCACACCTGATGGAAGTGTACCCAGTCTACCTGCTGTACTGCCCAAATATTGATTTTGACGATATGATCCGCCGAGAGTGCTTCTGCTGCCAACAGGCGCTGAATGTTCGCCAGGGTATTCTCGACTTGTTCCTTCATATCATCCGGCAATCCCCCCTCCATATCGGTTCCCACCTGCCCGGACAAGACCAGCAGCTCGGCTCCCTTCGGAACCTTGGTAACATGGGTATAAGGCCCGATTGGCGGAGCGATGACAGAGGGATTGTACCGCTGAACTTGGGACTGAGACCGGTGATCCTCTTCATTCAGAATAGCCAGCGTCTGATGGTCCTCCCACTGTCCGTTGATGTTTACATTTTTTCTGGCAATGCCTTCCTGATGGAATCCGGCTTTACACAGCACTTTAATCGATCCCAGGTTATGCGGCATTACCCCCGCCTCAATCCGGTGGAACTTCAATTCCTGAAAGGCATGCTTCACCACCAGCTGAACGGCCTCCGTCATATAACCCTTTCCATTATGGCGTTGGTCCAGGAAATAACCGATCCAGCAGCTCTGCAGATTCCACCGCACCACTTCGGTCAGCATGATCTCCCCGATAACCTCTTCGGTGTCTCGCAGCCCAATCACATAGAGATATCCCTGATCCCTTTTACTTGATTTCAGGGCTTCTTGAATCCGTTCCAGCTGTCCCTGGCGGGTATAGAAGGCTTCTTCTCTTAAACCCGTGAACCGTTGAAAAAAATCCCGATTCTCCACCTCAAGCTTCAGCAGCGCATCCGCATCCGATTCCTCTACTGGCTTTACATAAATCTGTTTTCCTTGCAATAACATAGCGTACCTCTCCTCTACCGGAAAAATGAAAAACACAAAAAACACCACAGAGCTCCTGTGGTGTACATGCCGATCTATGCAGCCACAGGTAAGCGACCTGTGGTGTTTAATTCCACTGCATCCTCATTCGAACAACCGAATGGAAGGATCCTTGATCGCTGAATATCCGATTATGGACATACTTCTCCCGTCCTCGGATAGATCAAAGAAAACAGCGGTGGAGCATCCCATGCCTTTGGACAAAGACGCCAACGATCTTTTTTTCATGTGAACACCCCTCCGTTCCATCTCATGTTGTTCCTATATTCCAATCCTCTATATTCAGAACATACTCGTTCTCATCCTGCATCTTCAACGTAAGTCTATAGTTAACCATAGTTACACGTGTTCTGCAAGCAGGATCCAATATCAACGGAGCCGCCTCACATAACCGTTCCCTTGGGATTGTCCTTGGACGGCCCTCTGCCCAGCTTAAGGTGCTTCAACTGAGCCACGATGATGACACTGATCACCACCAGCAGGAACCACGAGCTGATTTTGCCGATATGCACCAGACTCCATGTCCGCTCCTGACCCGGATAGGTCCAGGCCCCAAGGAAGGTTGAAATATTCTCCGCAATCCAGATGAAGAATCCAATCAGCAGAAACGACAGCACCAGCGGCATCCGCAGTGTTTTGCCGTCAACGTCAAAGTACACCACCGTTCTGCCGAACACCACGAATAATAGCGCCGTAAGGAGCCAACGGGCATCCCATACATAATGATGGGTGAAGAAATTAGCATAGATCGCGGCGCTCAGCAGTACGGTGAGCATAGGCAGCGGCCAGCCGGTAATACGCAGATTCATTCGCCGCCAAGCCTGACAGATATAACTCGCAACACTTGCATACATAAAGCCGCTGTACAGCGGCACCCCGCCGATTTTACTCCAGGCTTCCTCAGGGTAAGACCACGACCCCATATGGACCTTATACAGCTCCAGCATCAGGCCGATGACGTGAAAGACACAGATCACCTTCAGCTCATCCCACGTCTCCAGTTTACTGACAAGCATCCCGATTTGAGCCAGCACACATATAAGAAGAATGAGATCATAACGCGGGATTCCTGGAATTTCAATGATTTTGCTCAATGCGAGCGCTCCAAATATGATAACCGGAAAAATACAGGACAACGCCTGCTGATAACCGAATACCCATAACTTTCGTATAAAATCCATAAGTCCCTCCTGCATAGCAGCTCATTAGGTTCACCCTACCACAGACCCTGATTTGAATAAAAGAACAGCATTGTCATAATTGACCCAGGTTATCCTCGATAAAAAGTAAAAGAGAGAGCAGCACCTTCTACTGCTCTCTCCGTTCGATATCGTTCCAGACTATTTGTATTCGCGTGTCAGCACCCTCATGCAATACAACGCATAATCGTTTAATCGCTTGATGTTATTAGAAATCATTTGCCATAGGTCATGCTTTAGCGATCAGATGAATGACCTTCCTCAAATACCCGATACCGGCGTGGTCAGACTGCGACATGCTGAACCGGTTTTTTCTTTTTGACTCGTAACAAAAATGTAAGAGGTATGGCCACGACAGCCACCATCGTCCCGATCAGAAATACGTCATCGATGCCCATCGTGGTGGCAACGCCCTTGGTCGTGGCACCCGCTCCCATATAGTATGAGGTTCTGGATACCACCAGCGCACTGAAAATGCCGATGGATAACGAGGCAAGCCCTTGACGAGCCCAATTCGTTATGGATGACGCATGGCCCGAATATTCACTGGACACCGCACTCATCGCTGCATTCGTTAACGGCATATTACACAGCGCGATACCGAGGCAGCGGATCAATTGCAGCAGTGAAATGTACAGCACCGAAGTATGAGTGCCGATTCCGCTAAAGGCCAGGGTGGCGGCCACAATGATCAGGACACCTGTAATCACCAGCCGGAACGGACCGATCCGATCATAAAATTTGCCGATAATCGGCGAGGCAGCCGCCATGACAATCGCTCCCGGCAGCATGATCAGCCCCGTATCCATTGGAGACAGCTTCAGCACAGTCTGCAAATACAGCGGCACCAGAAGCGTTCCGGTATAAAGCGATATCGTCACAATACAGTTCAGCATTAAGCTGTACCGAAACCGCGGAAACTTGAATACCTTGAGCTGCAGCAGCGGGGATTTGATGCGCAGCTCCCACCTAACAAAGAACAACAGCAGCAATATGCCGGAGAGGAGCAAAGACAGCGTCTTCCAGGAGCCCCATCCCCAGTCATTGCCGTGACTGAACGAGAGCAGGAGCAAGGAACTGCCCAGCACCACGGTCAAGAAACCGAGGAAATCAAACGTCTTTTTCTCCGTCAGTCTGTAGAAGGGTATGAATTTACTTACGATGACGATAGATATCAGGCCAATGGGAATATTCAGAACAAAGATCGATTTCCAGCCAAAATATTGAACCAGCCAACCTCCCAGGGTTGGTCCGATAACGGGTGCCAGCATGGAGGCAAGGCTCCACAGCCCCATCGCATAGGCCTGCCGCTCACGCGGGAATACCTGATAAATAATCGTCATCGTAATCGGGATGATCATCCCCCCGAATACGCCTTGCGTAATCCTGAACGCAATCAGCGTCTCGATATTCCAGGCGACAACGCATAACAGCGACGATAGGGTAAAACCTATCAAAGCAAAAATGAACAGCCTTTTATAACTGAGCTGGTCCCCCATATAGCCTACGATGGGAGCCACAATTCCGGTTGCGAGCAGGTAGCCGGCCATCAGCCACTGGGTGGTGCTCAGCGTAGCATCGAACTGCTCCATCACAACCGGGAAAGCCACATTAATCGTGGTAATGCTCAGCACGGCCAGAAAATTGCCGAAAAACACAGCGCTCATAATTAGCCAAAATGAAGATTTCTCTTGTGTCTCTTGTGTATTCACATGAAGCCTCCTAAAACAAAATAAACCCGCCCAGGTCTGGTTAACAGAGCGGAGGCGGGATACGAGAGCATCGACTTGAACGTTATGGAAATAATTTTTTGCCCAGCAATCGCAGCAAAATATACAGATGATCCGCCTCATCCTGATCCATCTGCTTGAAGGATTCCATGACGGCATAATCCCCCTCGCTGCGAGCATCAAGCACAAGCTGCCGGCCAGTCTCCGTAAAATTGACATAGTGGCTTCGTCCATCGCTCGGATTGGGCGTTCGAACCACCAGCCCCCGTTGCTCCAACGCATCCACCAAATACGTAATCGTCGCAGCTTTAAGCTCCATATGCTCAGCCAGTCGATTGGGAAGCCAAGGCCCCTGCTGCTCAATCAAACTTAAGATCTTATACTGATTCATTGTCAATTCGTTCTTTCTCAGATGACTTAGAAAAGATACGACCCGATGCCTCGTCATTTTATCCGACAACTCACGATACATGTCCATGAGTCTCTCAACGCTTGCTTCTCTTTCGTTCTCCAGAGCATTTCACCTCGGTTCTTATTTTAGTTCAACAATTCTAAGTTGTAAACACCATTTTCATGATTTTCATTCCTTTTAACCCTTATATACAGATGATATCCACTTAATTACTTAAAAAGTTCAAAGTTTATTTCACATGTTTGAAGTGGATTTCTTCCGAGAAAAAAGGGCGCCTCCGATCCATAAGATCTTACGGCACCCCTTGCTGTTATGTTAGCTATTCCTCATCGTCTGCAAACAATTCGCGAAGCATCGCTCCCCGATTGTTAACAAATTCCTTCGTGATCATATAATGGTCCGTATCTTCCAAGCTCGATTCCTCCACCCCGTCGGAGGTCAGCTTGTATATAATGGAATCCGGATAAGCCATGACGATAGGGGAATGGGTGGAAATAATAAACTGCGAATCCTTCTGCACCAGATCGTGAATTCGCCTCAGCAGCGCTAACTGACGGAACGGGGACAGCGCCGCTTCCGGCTCGTCCATAATATAGAGCCCGTTTCCCCAAAAGCGATGCAAAAAGGTGGCAAAAAACGATTCACCATGTGACTGCTGATGGAGCGATTTGCCGCCGTAGGAATCTTTAATGGGAGGGCCGATGCTCTCTTCGGCATCCAACCGGTCGATATTTGTCGCGACGTTATAATAACTCTCCGCCCGGAAGAAAAACCCGTCACGCGGTTTCCGCGCGCCCCGGACGGTTCGAATATATTCGTGCAGCTTGGAATGGGTCTCCTCGGTCGAGAACGAGAAATTTATCGTCCCCCCTTCCGGATTAAATCCGAGCGCCGTCGCAATCGCTTCCAGCAGCGTCGATTTCCCCATGCCGTTCTCCCCGACGATATAAGTAACCTTCGGATGAAAATCCAGCCCGTCCAAGCCCGCTACAGCCGGCAGATTAAAAGGATATTCATGAAATGAAGGAATCCGCTCCCTCATCAGCTCAACACTTCTCAGATAGGCAAGCATAACCGAACGATCCAACCCTTTCCCTCCTTGGTCTCCATAAGCAATTCCTGGATCTACTATATAACATTCCTGCCTCTGTTCCAATTCGGAGAGCGGTTGCTTGCCGCCACCCTTGCAGCCACAAAAAAAGCGCGCTATCACAGACAATGGATGGGAGCCTGTGACGGCGCGCTTCTTCTATATATGCCAAGCGAACTATTCGCGAACGATAAATTGATAGAGATCCTCGACCTTCTCTTCCGTTAAATCTCCACTGTTATCAAACACCTTGATTGATGCTTGCGGAATATCCCAGTTCACTTCCGGAACAAATTCGACGCGCTTCTTAAAGTCGTCCCAGTGATCAAGCTTCCACTGATCCCGCTCGGTCCGTCTGTCAATGATCCGCTCCTTCTGCAAATCCATATCCTGAAGCGCAACCACAATGACCTTCACATCCACATCCTTCTTCGTTAACCCCGCAGACGTAATAACCTCTTCGATCCATTCGCGGTTTTTGAGCTCGGCGGTAAACGGAGAAATCATGAACACGTTCTGTCCTGCATTCAAGTTCTCGATGCAAATATCCTTGGTTGTATCATACTCCAGATCACGCAGATTCTCTTTATAGAAAGAAGAGTCCCGATCGTTTGGATCATGGCCGTTACTTTCAAGGAACTTCTCAACAAAGCGTCCTCCAACCGTATCACGGTCGAGAAATGCAGCCGGCATGCGGACTGCCAGCTTTTTGGCTACTGTAGTTTTACCTGTACCTGCTACCCCAACAAAAAACACCAATTTTTGCAAAATGATACCCCTCCATATCCTATCTCCCCGGTTCTAATTCCTGACCATTATAACTAAACGCGTTCTGTCCGATAACGGGTTTCTTCAATAAGTTCCTCCATCGCGGAGGCCAGGCGTTCCTGCAGCACTTCCGCTACATCGAATCCGCCTTCCTCGGTACGGGCTACCTGAGCATCCACCGCATACACCCCGCCCAGAATATGCCGGGCGCCGATGGATGAAAGCACCGGCTTCAGTGAATAGTCAATCGCCAGCAGATGCGCAAGACTGCCGCCAATGAACATCGGAAGCACAATCTTACCAGCCAAACCTTTTTCCGGAATAAGGTCTAGAAAGGTCTTCAGCACACCCGTGAACGAAGCTTTATAAACCGGACTTGCCACAATCACGGCATCCGCTTCGGCCACAAGACCGTTCGCTTTGACAATATGCTCGCTCTCAAACTTCGTATGAATCAAATCCTCCGGCGGCAGTCCCGCCACGTCGATCCGGCTTACTTGGAAATGGGCAGCAGCGAGCGCCTGCTCCGCTATATCCATAACCGCATTCAAGCGGGATCCGACTGTAGGACTCCCGTTAATGATAACAGCTTTCGCCATAACAATTCACCTCGGCTAACCTTATAATGTCATCCTTATCCGTTCCATAAAACAGCTATTAATCTCAGAAAAAAAAGACTTCACATGGTACTGCAAAGTCTTCTGGTGATTGGCTTGCTTGATCCGACTTTAACAGATATAAATCAGGGCAAACTTGTCAGAATTAATATCATCGTATCAATGTGTCCGCGCTTTTGTCAATGCAGCAGGGAACGGTCGGAAAAACAAACCGCAGATGGCAGTAACCAGTGATAACGAATGAGGGAGATAGCCTTCTTGTGGATCCGATTGATGAACATACGTATCGATCGCTCAATGGGCAGATCAGGATGTAACGGTCCCCTTCTCAGGAAGCAGCGGCGAATACATCATAAGCGCATGATTCTCCGTGATCCACTCATCATGAATCAGCTTGCCTTCCCTGCTGAACACCTTACGCCCGATGTCATTATGCCTCGCATATCCGCCCCACGCTTCCTGGGTTATGCGATGATCTCGTTCATAAACTTCATAGCTATAGAGCGGCACGGCGGTGGAGCGCCATTCTCCAATTAGTGCCTCCTCTGACACATGTACCGCCAGCTGGTAGGTGTCGCTGGTTGGATTATAGATCTGAAGGTCCAAATAATTATAGGCACACGTAGCTCCGCTGCCAAACGGTTGGGTCCGATTCGAGTCCGGAAAAACATCGTAGCTGTGCCGATGCCGCTCCCTCACTTCAAGCGGGGTGTGCAGGGTCATCCAGTAGATAAGGTTGGAGAGTTGGCACAGCCCTCCGCCCACACCGGCCTTAAAACCTCCATAAAACAAAACCATGCCGTCTACATACCCTTTCCTGCGGGTCGGACGTCCAATGGTCCTCCAATAGGACAGCGTCTCTCCCGGTCGGATCAGAAGTCCGTCCAAATGACGAACGGCAAGACGCAGGTTGATCGCCTTATTATGCTGATACCACATATCAACATTCTTCAACTGGCGTTTTAGCGGAGTTTGGTGCCCGAATACCGAATAGTCCAATGGCGCTGAAGCATGAGTACGCGCGAGTTTACTGCTGCTCTTCATCCATTCCCAATAACGCCGGCAGGTGAAATACTGCTTGCCTGCCCATAAGCGGAATTTTGACCGTTTGACGGGTTTCATCAGGTGACCGTCCTCCCTTGGGTCATTCGATTTAAATTTTGGAAATATTTTACCACACTGCAACCAAAAGATCGTGTGAAAATTGGCAGGAACTCCTCAGGCATACGATCTTTCTCCTATTTCGGCCGTAAACGGCACCCGGGACTGGGCGAATGCATAGAGATAAGTAATGCATCATCAATCCATGTCATTGATATACCAGAGGAGGAATGAAATGAAGCCCCAGCAGCCCATTCCATATATAGGCTCCAAAACCGAATGCAAGGAGCAGCCGATCGCCTTCCCTCCCCAGCATCAAAACTGCCAGCCTGGTTTAGAGAGCCTGATGTCGCCGCGCCCGATCAGTGAGGACCCCGCCTACCGGGGCAGCGGTAAGCTGGATGGCAAAGTCGCCATTGTAACCGGGGGCGACAGCGGCATAGGCAAAGCGACGGCCATTGCTTTTGCCAAGGAAGGTGCCGATCTGGTCATTCCATACTTATATGAGACCTCGGATGCCGAAGTCACTAAACAACGAATCGAATCGCTTGGCAAACGCTGTCTTCTGATGAAAATCGATCTGCGGTACAAAAAGAACTGCGAGACCGTGGTTAACGAGACATTAGCCTGCTTTGGCAAGGTGGATGTGCTCGTGAACAACCATGCCGTTCAATATGTACAGCACAGCATTTTGGATATTACGGAAGAACAGCTGTATCACACCTATCAGAGTAATATCTTTCCTTTTTTCTTCATGATTCAAGCCGCCCTGCCTCACATGAAATCCGGAGCCTCTATCATTAATACGGCCTCCATTACCGCTTATGAAGGATTTAAGGAGCTTATCGATTATTCCTCAACCAAAGGCGCCATTGTCTCCCTGACCCGATCCCTGGCCCTTTCGCTAGTGGATCAAGGCATCCGCGTCAATTCCGTCGCTCCGGGCTCAGTATGGACACCGCTCATACCTTCCAGCTTCTCTGCCGACGAGGTTGCCGTATTCGGAACGAATTCACCGATGAAGCGGGCCGCACAGCCCTATGAGTTGGCACCAGCCTATGTCTACCTGGCTTCGTCCATCACCTCTTCTTTTGTCACGGGTCAGGCCATTCACGTAAACGGCGGAGAGATGGTCACCAGCTAGTATGGATTCAGCAGACGTTCGTGGAAATGAATATCAAGCAGAGGATGTGTATCATGAATACCGGTATTCCCAGACGGTCCGGCCGTATGGACATGGGGTTTTACGCGTTAAACAAGCTGGCAAGCGCCGGCATTGCCGTGTTATTGCTGAGCCTGCTCGACTGGGTGTGGCCTTCCAGCGCTGAAAGGGCCTCGGCATGGTTAGGACTTTACATGCCGCAGGAGCACTGGGTATATGGATATGCGTTGACGGCCTCTCTCGCGGCCGACGCTATCCTCTCGTTCCTGCCCACACTGCATAAAGGCAAACAAGCCGCCGTGTACGGAGCGGTCGGATTTCTGTTCTTCGCCCTGTTTACGGGCGGCAATCCGGAACATCTGTGGATCCGCGCAGCAGCTGGAACGCTTACACTTCTCCTGTTCTTGTGGGGGAAGCATGCCTTCTCCAGCCAATCCCTGGCCACCCCTTTCTTTGCGTTGGCCGTCCCCGTGCTGTGCTGGGTGATCTGATCCGTCGTTTTTAACAAGAAGAAGGGCCTTCTGATGAAGGCCCTTCTAGTTCAAAGCATATCAATGACATCCCCGGCGATGATCGATGCGGGATGCCCCCGGTGCCGTGCGGCCCGTTCACCGGCACGGCCATGCAGCCACACACCGAGTGCGGCTGCAGACGGACCGGCATAACCTTGCGCCAGCAGGCTGGCAATGATGCCGGTGAGCACGTCCCCGGTACCTCCGGTCGCCATGCCGGAGGTACCGGTTGTGTTGATGTAAGCCTGTCCGTCCGGCGAAGCCACGACGGTACGAGCCCCCTTGAGCACGAGGGTAACCCCGTGCTCGGCAGCAAACCCTGCAGCGGCACCGATCCGGTCCTGCTGCAACTCCGCGGTCGGCGTGCCCAGCAGCCGGGACATTTCCCCCGGATGCGGAGTCAGCACCGTGGCCGCGGAACGCAGTCTCCAAGCGCTGAAATCGCCGGACGATGACAGCATATTAAGCGCGTCGGCATCCACCACCAGCGGTCCTTCCCACGCTTCCCACAGTCGCCGAAGCCATCTGGAGTCGCCGTCAAAGCGGCCGAGTCCAGGACCTACAGCCAGCACGTCCCGGGTCTTGGCGAGCTCCAGCACCCGCTCAGCGGAGGCTTCGTTCCAGTTGCCTCCACTCTCTTCATCTGTTGCCGGTGCGAGCATGATTTCCGGTGCAGCTCCGCTTAGCGGCAGCACCAGGCTGGCGGGCAGCGCCCAGGTCACGAGGCCGCAGCCCGCGCGAAGCGCCGCACGGGAAGCGAGCAAACCTGCGCCGCTCATCGTGCGGCTGCCGCCTACGGTCAGCACATGACCGTAGGTACCTTTATGTCCTTCCGCCGTGCGATAACGCGTGACATCCGCATCCAGCTCCGTCCGAAGGACCTGCGGAGTGAGCAGGTGCGTGCGGACGCCCTGCTCCCGGCACAGCGATGCAGGGATGCCGATGGAGCGCACCACCACCCGGCCTGCCGACTCGGCGCCGGGGTACTGCACCAAGCCTCGCTTCAGGAAAGCGAGGCACACCGTCACCGCCGCCGAGATGCACGGCTCATGCCGCGCGCCGGTATCGGCGTCCAGTCCGCTCGGAATATCCGCGGACACGACCGGCAGGCCGCTGTCATTGGCGGCCTGGATCAACGCGGCGTAAGCGCCGCGGGGCGCGCCCGACGCGCCCGTGCCGAGCAGCGCGTCCACGATGCCGGTGAACGCGCCGTAGTCCACGGCGGCACGGCCGTGGACCAGAGCCGGGATGCCGAGCGCTGCCGCGGCATCCCGCTGCACCGCCGCCTCGCCAGTAAGCGAGGACGGCTCGGCGGCGTAGAGCAGCGTGACGCGTACGCCGGCGTCACGCAAGTGCCGGGCGGCGACCACGCCATCGCCGCCGTTATGGCCCTTGCCCACCAGAATGAGCCAGTGCTCCTGCGCAGAAAGCGCGGTGGGCAATCGCACGTCTCCTTCTAGGACAGGCGACGGACGGCTCATCTCCAGGGCAAGATCATTCGCGGCAAAAGGGGGGCCCATAGCAGCCGAATGATCCGTTAAGGCTTCGCCTCGCTCCTGTCCGCTTGCCTGCGCAGGCGCGGAGGCAGTTCCGGCTGCTCCGCTCGTTCCGGAAGATGGTAAGCCGTTCCTTCTTCCCCGCTCGCTCAGGCATAACTTCAAAACTTCCTCTGCGATCGCCTTGCCCGCATTTTCCATAAGTGCTGCCGCCGGAATACCGATCCTATGGATCACATGGTTGTCCAATGCCCTCATCTGTTCAGACGTCACAACATACATCCAAGCTCTCCCCTTTGCTTCGATATTCCTTACACCCTTGCGCCAATGACTGAGGCTGCATCTCCACTACAACTAATAAGCAACGGTAAAACGGGACTTTACAAACTGGGGGTCATCCAGCTCATCGATTATCGCAACGGCGTAATCCTCGGCCGAAATCCGGCTGCTACCGCTCTCATCCGTCACCAGGCGGTCCATGCCAATCCGAAACTGTCCGGTTCGTCTTCCCGGCTCGATGATGGCTGCCGGACTGACATAAGTCCACTCCAAATCACATTCCTTATAGATCTCGTAAGCATCCGCATGCGCGCGGGCGAGCGGTCGGATCTCCTCCGGAAATTCAGGTGTATCCATAAGAGGCACCCCGCTGTCCGCAATAAGACTTCCTGCACCCCCAGCAATCAGCAGACGGGATACGCCGCCGCGTCTCGTTCCCTCCACAATAGTGCGCGCAGCAGCAAGGAGTTCCTCTTCCTGCCCGAATTTGGGACCAAACGCGCTGATCACGGCGTCATGGCCTTGAATAGCCTTCTCCAGCGATGAAGGATCCATCACGTCGGCCTCCGCTTTCTTCAACCGTTCATGCTCCGTATCCATCCGATTCGGATTACGCAGCACCGCCGTCACTTCATGACCCCGGCGCAGGGCTTCCTCTGTAATTCGTCTGCCTATCGTTCCACTTGCACCAATGATGGCTATATTCATGTTCATCGCTCCTTAGACTTAAAATTATACTATATCATCCTTCTTCATAAGCGGCATCTATTCTACAGTCCATAGCTTGTCCACCCCCAGCCTTGCTTAGGCAAGACTCTTCTCCTAATTAATTATCCGGTTATGTTCCTCTTCAAACTCCTATTATGCATCTTTACACCCATAATAAAGCCTAAAGGCCTATAAAATACAGCAAAAGTAACTCCGATATATACGTAAGTGCTGCATAAATATGAATATAATTCTTTCACAATGACTTTAAGCGCAATCCTTACGTTGCATGCACCTGTCGATTCATGTCGTGTAAGATATCGAAAGGAGAACAACCCTTTATGAAAAAATTTAGTATTCGCTTGCTGACCCTTTGTCTATCCAGCAGTCTCTTGCTGCTTTGCAGTTTCTCCATGTATCCACCCGGCCCGGCCGAAGCCAAAGCCACCCAAAAATCTACCTGGTTCTGGGAAACTCCGCTGATTGAGAATGCTACACCGGAGATTCTGGATTTCGCCTCCGACCAAGGGGTCAATGTACTCTATCTGCAGATGAACCGTGATGTCCGTCCGGAACATTACCGCAAATTCATTCGCCTGGCCGGTCGGCAGGGGATTGAAGTGCATGTCCTTGGCGGTGCGCCGAACTGGGCGCTGGAATCCGAACGCCACCGTCTCGAAACCTTTATCCAGTGGACGGCCGAATATCAGGCTTCTGCTGCCCCCGATGAACGCTTTGCCGGTATTCACGTTGATATCGAGCCCCATGTGCTGGGCGAATGGAAAACCAACTATGATGCGGTCGTGAAGCAATGGCAAAACAACGTTCGCTATCTGGTAAAGGAAGCTCGCTCCTTAAACCTGCCAATTGCGGCAGATATGACCTTCTGGCTGCATACCTATAAGCTGCCCGATCAATCCATGACCCTCAGCAGCTGGATGATCCAGCAGTTTGATCAGATCGTCATTATGGCATACCGGGATTCCGCCCAGAACATTTACAACCTGGCGGCTGCCGAATTAGCCGAAGCCGACAAATATGGTAAGGAAGCGCTGGTCGCCGTTGAGACCAAATCGAGCAATGAAGGCAACTACGTTACCTTCTTCGAAGAAGGAACGGCCTATATGGAAAAAGAGCTGTCCAAGGTCACTGCATTGGCAGGCGGCCACGCTTCGTTCTCGGGAACCGCTGTTCACGAATACAGATCCTGGAAGGAATTGTATGGCTTAAACCGCTAACATTGCAACGCACTCATCGTTATCATACGAAAAAAGATGGCGTCTCAAGAGGCTCTTCCTCTGACGCCATCTTTTATGTTCAGTAGAAGGAATGAGTCCCCTCCATCGGGTAGATCCCTGATTAATCTCAAACGGCCAACATGAGAAGCAGTACGTAACCCACTGTCATCTTCGCTCGCTGAAACGGCGCTTTCTTTACCTGAAGTTCCGTGTTCATCCTGACCCCTCCCGCTCTTTCGATGCTACCGTCTTATTCATATACTATATGCGGCACGGTCTCTTATGTTGCCTTGAGGAAAAATTGTTTGCCAAGAAAAAAACGATTAGCCATGCAAACAGTAGAGTACGATTTAGGCTTCCTGCATAAGCAGCATAACCTTGGCTGCAATGCAGCTCATTCACGATCAGGATAGCGCTTCAAGACGTCCTGCAAATATTGTTCTGCTTCCATTACAAGCTGACGTTCTCCCGTGTTCCATTGATCCCGATTTCGATCGACTGCTAAGAAGGCAGCATGAATCCGTTCGTCGCCATATGTCACACGTTGAACCATCCGTTGCCATTCTTGGGCTAAGGTCCTGGCTAAACGGGATTCGATGGGAACCTTTGAGGCCTTATAAGCTGCAGCTTGCAGCGATATTTTTCTGAACGCATTGTAAAAATCCAATGCAGCCTGCTCAGAGTTAAATACTTTTTGAAATAGCCGCGAGTCTTCCTCCGAAAATTGGTATTCTTTCCAAGCCGACATATCGACCTCATTCAACGAACGCATGAGATGGGCTAACAGCTCCCAGGGAACGTTGTAACCTTCTTTCATCATTTCCTTTGCGACATGCAATCCGTCAAGCTTGGCTTGGATACTCTCTTTCTGTGAATAGAGCACCGATTCCTGGTAATCTAGAATGTTCTCGATATCCTGCTCCTCGGTGCCTACGATCAATTGTTCTTTGATCTTTCTTAAAGAGAAACCGATGGCTCTATAGAACATAATCTGTTCAAGTACATACAACTGTTTATCATAATATACCCTATGCCCCAGCTCATCTCGCTCCGCCTTAAGAATCCCTTCATTATCGTAATACTGAATGGTTCGCGGAGTTATTCCCGACAATTGACTGATTTCTTTTACGGAATATTTTTTTCCCATGAACCCATTCCCTTCCTGTCCCTTACTCGATTTTCGCTAAAAAAGCTTCTATCGTTTCCAGTAACTCTTTAGGGTATTCCCCGTTAATTGCATGCGAGGCATCTTCAAATACGACCATCTCGCTATTAGGGTCTTTCAGGGAATCCATCCCCGTTTGATACGACTTTTCAGCATGGTGCATCGTCGATTGTCCAGCTAAAATTCCGAGCACCGGTATCGTCAGCTCAGCTAGTCGTTCCGGCTTGATGGCTTCCGGCATGGGCAGCTTGCTCTTGAATGTCCGCATACCGGTTTCGATTAATTTGGCGGTCGGGTCGCTGTCATCAACTTCAGCCCCGCCGGATATATAGCTGAGCATTTTCTCCCGGATTGGTTTGGGCACCATGGGCACAGACGCCGGAATGGATACAAGTATCATTTTCAGTGGAATGGGGCCAAACACATAGACAGGGTCCAGCAATATGAGCGAGTGAATCTTCTCATGATGCTTGAGCGCCACATTCGCCGCACTCCACCCGCCGAACGACAGCCCTAATAGGTGGATCTCTGATTCCGGCAGCTGGTCCAGCACTTGCTCTAACCAATCTGCTTGGTCCGCAGCGGTTTCGATCCGTCTGGTTTCTGTGCTTAAACCCGGCTCTCCTATCAAATCAAGGGTATATACAGGCCGGTGTTCTAAAAAGCCGCTTAGATTGGCCTCCCACATGGGCGTAGCAGATCCTTTTCCGGGAAGCAGCAACAAGGGTGTTTTATGCGGTGTATCGCTCTCCCGGAACTTGTAGAGCTGCACCACGCCAAAATCGGTATTAACCTTAATCGATTCAACCGGTTCTGGTAATTGATTCATCGCCTCATCATAAGCCGCCGCGTATTCCTTCTGCCCATCCTCTGTAACAAAACCGCTTAACGACCCGTCATCTCTGAATAGAAAGCCTATTACCGTCAGTATAGCTAGTATAGCAATGAGAATGCTACCCAAGAACAACCATCCTTTTTTTCGTTTCAACTCAATCCCCTCCTAAGGTGACTATAGGATATGACGTAACGTTATACGCAACCCCCATGCTCTCCATAGCTGCCTGTTTCAGAATCGGCTTGAATTCCCTTCCTTCTTGTGCAATAGTGAAAGGTAGAATATTGAAGGAGGGATCGGCTTGTCCCTTACGGAATGGATGGTTGATATCTTTGGCTCTCTGAACGCGCTGGTGGCTGTGCTTCTGGCCACAGCGGTATTTTCGGGCCTGTACATATACAGTGCATCCCGTCTCTTGGGTGCACGCAAGGATTCGCTTGCCCGTATTCGTCAGTCCTTGTCCATCTACACCAGGCTTGCGGGACCTCTCGGCACGGTAATCAATCGACCGACTCGAACGGCTATCCCGGAGGATCTCCTCATCCGACTGCTTCAGGAATGCAAATCCGCAGACCTGCTGATTCGGGAACTCCACGAACAGATTGATACCTTTCTAAGCGACCGCGATGAATCCCGGCTGACAACACTGCACAAACTGCTGAATCGTGAAATCGACCGGCTGATGAAGGAACGCGATGAGCTGGTTGGACGTCTTGAGAAGCCCGGATGGGGAATGGGACTATGGCTGCTTCTGAAACCTGCCGTACCTGCACTGTCACTGGGAGCTGCGATCCTGTGGACTGCGATTCTCGTCCAGGAGCTCCGTCAGTCCTCTGCCTGGACAAACCCCGAGGTATGGTGTTTATGGCTCTCCAGTATGATTGCAACGGTCTCTTTTTACCGTCTGTTGATGGATTCCAGAAGAAGGTCTCATGGCGTTATCTATACCGTACTGCATCTGCTGATTCTCATCTCTGCATTGACTAATTTAATCTGGATTGAGGCCTCTCCTTACGTTCTGGCTACCCAGTGTTTGCTGTATCTGGCAGGTTTCCGGGTTACAGCCACGCGACAGCGGCGCAAGCGTCCCTACGCAGGTCACCCGGAGCTGATGGAGCAATTCCTGCACCCTGCCGGAGAATATGATCCTCTAATTGACTCAGCTGGTCTAACTGAACCGGAGACCGTCAACAGCCCTTTGCGGTCAAGATAAAACATAACGATGCAGCACATCCAGCCCGCGCCGATCAATACGGCCGGGCTGTTATTTATAATTCATGATCTTCAGATCGCAAGATTTTACGTAAGTACGGATTAATAATCCACTTTTCTCGTGCTTATACAAAAAAAAGAACTTCCAAATTAGTCATGACATGCGCCTATCATCTGCATCGGCTAACACTCCGATGTCTGCTCAATAGGCCGCATTTCATTATATCTGCGGAAGTTCTGTTTCTGCTTATCCTTAGGGATCATCTTGTGTTCGTTCTTCGCTGCTGGCCGGGCGCCCGGGCTGGTCCCGACGTCTTGACCGTGCCGGAGGCCGTATTCTCGAAACGCTTGCGCTCCGTTCGTTCCATCTGGACGATTTGACCCTCATGCACTACGATTTGCAGCGAACCGAATTCCATGTCGTTCAGCAGGCCTGCTATGCGTTCGAGCCACATTTCATCCACCTTTAACGGTTTAGCCATGGATACGCCTCCTTACCGGGCAAAGCCCCAAAATATATACTCATCGATCGACCTGAAATGATGGGTTACACTTGCTTGCACTCATTAATCATTCTTTTCCAACCAACATAGTATGAATTTACATTAGCATGGGTTGGAAAGGACTGTCAATGAGCATTTTTTCGTGTAAACCAATTTTTAAGCAGCAGTGTAACCAGCGCTAATAACAGCAATAATGAGGCGACGGCGAACGATGCCGAAAATTGATACTCGTTATACAAAATTTCAACATGCAGCGGTAAGGTGTTGGTCTCACCGCGGATATGGCCGGAGACAACGGAGACCGCCCCAAACTCGCCCATCGCCCTGGCGTTGCACAGAATAATGCCATACAGCAGCCCCCACTTAATGTTGGGAAGGGTAACCCGCCAGAATATCTGCCAGCCCTTGGCGCCAAGCGTTACGGCTGCCTCCTCCTCCTTCGTCCCCTGCTCCTCCATGAGCGGAATCAGTTCCTTTGCCACAAACGGAAACGTAACGAATAACGTAGCAAGCACAATGCCGGGTACAGCGAATATAATCTTGATATCATGGGCGCCCAGCCATGGGCCGAACCACCCCTGCCGGCCGAATATGAGCACGAAGATCAGCCCCCCGATGACGGGCGATACCGCGAACGGCAAATCCAGCAGCGTGACAAGCAGATTCTTTCCTTTAAAATGAAACTTCGTTATGGTCCAGGCTGCGATAACGCCAAAAATCGAGTTGAGCGGTACCGCAATTGCCGCTACCAACAATGTCAGCCGAAGTGCGGATAAAGCATCGGGATCGGATAAGGCAGCGATGTATACCTCCCATCCCTTCTTAAACGCCTCGGACATCACGGTAACAAGCGGCAATACGATTAGCCACAGAAGCACAAATCCAGCCAAGCTGATTAATGTCCATTTTACCCACGGTCTCTCCGCTGCTGCCGGAGAGGAGGGAGCGCTGCGTTTCGCTGCAGAAATAGCAGAAGGCACAGTTCCAGCCATTATGTAACCCTCCCCTTAGCGCGCGGTTTTCCGCGACCAATGCTGTAGAATGTTAATGCCCAAGAGCAGTACAAACGAGATGAGCAGCAGAATCAAGGCAACTGCCGTTGCACCGGCGTAATCAAACTGCTCCAGCTTGGTCATGATCAAGAGCGGTGCAATCTCCGTCTTCATAGGCATATTCCCCGATATGAACACCACGGATCCATATTCCCCAATTCCGCGGGCGAAAGCTAATGCAAAACCAGTGAGCAGCGGCGGGATCAGGGTAGGCAGGATTATGGTACGAAAAGTACGCCATCGACCTGCTCCGAGTGTCGCTGCCGCTTCTTCCGTATCCCGCTCCGCATCCTCCAGCACCGGCTGTACCGTCCGTACAACGAACGGTATGCCAATAAACATCAAGGCAAGCGTTATGCCCATGGGCGAGAAAGCCGCCTTGATGCCAAGAGGCTCAAGCAAAGATCCAATCCATCCGTTAGAGGAATAGATCGCAGTCAAGGCAACCCCCGCCACTGCGGTTGGCAGCGCGAAGGGTAAATCGATCAAGGCATCCCACAGTTTTTTACCAGGAAAGTCATACCGCACCAGCACCCATGCCAGCAGCAAACCCAGTAACGTATCGATCAGTGCCGCCATCGCCGCCGTCCCGAGACTCACTCGGTAAGAAGCAAGTACCCTCGGATCACTCGCAACAGACCAGAACTTCTCCCATGTAAGTCCGGTCTGGTTGAGAAGTAATGCAGACAAGGGCACCAGCACTACCAAACTCATATATAACACGGTGAGTCCCATTCCGATTCCAAAACCGGGGAGCACTCTGCGATTACCTCTGCCTTGTCTCTGTACTTGGATCAAAGCCATATCCTCTCATCCCCTTCTGCCTTCGGCTTGATGCCGATCAGCTGCCTGGCACGTAAATCTGATTAAAGATGCCGCCGTCATTGAAATGCTTGGTCTGTGTTTCTTCCCATGTTCCAAATACGTCCTTAAGCGTAAACAATTCGATAGTCGGGAATTTCTCTTTGTACTTGTCGGCTACGCTTGCAAGCGTCGGACGGTAATAGTTCTCAGCCGCAATCGTCTGCCCTTCTTCACTGTACAAATAATTCAAGTAAGCTTCCGCAACTTCACGGGTTCCCCGCTTGTCAACGTTCTTATCCACTACGGCGACCGGCGGTTCTGCCAAAATACTGACCGATGGATTCACGATTTCAAATTTATCCGGCCCGAGCTCGTTGATGGAGAGGTAGGCTTCATTCTCCCAAGCCAGCAGCACATCCCCAATCCCACGCTCAACAAACGTCGTTGTCGCACCACGGGCACCACTGTCGAGCACGGGCACATGGGTAAACAGCTCTTTAACGAATGCCTGCGCTTTCGCTTCATCGTTATTGTTCACTTTCAAGGCATATCCCCACGCCGCGAGATAGTTCCAGCGTGCACCGCCGGAGGTCTGCGGATTCGGCGTAATGACTTCCACGCCGTCCTTGATCAGATCCGGCCAATCCTTGATGCCTTTCGGGTTGCCCTTGCGAACGAGGAATACGATGGTCGAGGTGTAGGGAGCGCTGTTATGCTCAAACTTGCTCTCCCAGCCTTCATTGATCAAGCCTGCCTGACGGATCGCATCGATATCATATCCGAGGGCCAGCGTGACCACATCCGCCTCCAAACCGTCGATGACCGAGCGGCTTTGCTTCCCTGAACCCCCGTGCGATTGCTTGAATGTGACCTTCTGTCCCTGCTCCTTCTCCCAATGGGCTGCGAAGGCTTTGTTGTACTGGTCATATAACTCCCGAGTTGGATCGTAAGAAACATTGAGCAGTTCCACACTTGGCTTGCTGCTTGAACCCGAAGCCGGCGCTTCTCCATCGGCGGTTGCAACTGTCTCTGTTTTCTGTGCACCGCAAGCCGTAAGCGCCGCCGTCAACAGCACTGTCAAACCTACGAGTATCCCTTGCTTCAACACCTTTTTCATATGGATCACTCCCCCTACTAATCTCTACTAAACAGGCCTTATGGCAAAAAAAGACGGAGGAAAGCTCGTCAGAACAGAGTCAAACCGGCTTCATGCCGTGCCTGCATTGTCTTCGAGCGTTCCTCCGTCGATACGGTGAGAACAATATAATATAATTCCTACCTGTTTAGTATGTTATGTAGCTATTGTAATAAGTACTCCCCCGGCTGTCAAACCTTTTTTTCAAAAAATTTCAAGTTCGTCACAACTCGGTCCACAGAACCATTTTTGGTGCGACTAACGCAGTCACTGCGCGATTTTCCATTTACTGATGGTTGTATGAAGCTGTTTCCATCCTTATAATTCAACCCCAAAGGAGATGATCACCATACGAAAGCAATCATGGAAAATAATTTTTGCTCTTTTCCTGAGTATCCTTCTGTTCATGCCCGCATTTGCCCAAACAACAGAGGCAGCTCCGCTGTTAAAGCCGGGCAGCGAGAACGGGGATGTCTGGGACCTTCAATATCGTCTGAAAACACTGGACTTCTACACGCAACCGCTGGATGGCAAATATGGAGCTAACACAAAAGCAGCCGTTACGCGTTTCCAGAAGGAATACGGGGTGCCCGCTGATGGAATTACCGGTGCACAAACCTGGAGACAGCTGAAAAAATATACGTTAAATCAATCCGAGATGGATATCATGGCAAAAGTCATATACAGTGAAGCCCGCGGTGAGCCCTACAAAGGACAAGTTGCTGTGGGAGCCGTTGTTATGAACCGCATTCAATCCGGCGAGTTTCCGAATGATATTCGGGGCGTTGTTTTTCAAAAGGGCGCTTTTACAGCCGTCGATGACGGCCAATACTGGCTAACGCCGGACCGAACCGCTTATCTCGCTGCAATGGATGCCGTCCGCGGATGGGATCCGACGTACGAATCCCTTTATTACTTCAATCCAAAAACAGCGACCAGCCAATGGATCTGGTCCAGACCGCAAGTGGTGCAGATCGGCAATCACATCTTTGCTCATTAATCCACTGAATGATTAAACACCTGAATTGCTGCAAGCATCGCCCTGGCGAATGTGAACGCTGCGATTTGTAATCAGGTTATCAGGTATACAACAAGGGCTGCCACTCGGCAGCCCTTCTCGTCTTGTCCTATTGTTTGTCTGGTGCACAATTTATGCTAGCTTAGCAGCTCTTACGCCTTCGCTTTCTCAACGGGACAGATGCACACCGGACGTGTCACTTCTAATATATAGCCTGTAGAGACCAGATTGCCAGTATCCGGATCGATCCGGTAACTTGCGATCAGGCCATTGTCCTGATTCGCCGCAAGCAGGAAGCCATCCGGCAGAATATTAAAATGGCGCGGCGTTTTACCGCCGGAAGACACCCAATTGACTGCACGAAGCGTACCGGCTTCCTGATCGATTACATACTGCACGATGCTGTCATGCCCCCGATTGGAAGCGTACAGATAACGACCGCAAGGAGACACCAGCAGATGCGAGGAGGTGTTGCTGTCCATCACAACGTCCTCCGGGAGGGTGGATATATGCTGCAGTATTTTCAAATCCCCGAACGTTGCATCGTTGGCATAAGCCGTTACCGTACTGTTGAGCTCATTCGTGCCGTATACCCACTTGCCTGACGGATGAAAGGCAACATGCCGCGGCCCCGAGCCCGGCGGCAGACTGATCTCGCGGTGGGTCACGAGTTTGCCGTCCTCCAGACGGTACAGATTCACATCATCCATGCCCAGATCACTGACTACGATATATTGGTTCAGCGGGTCTTCAAATATCGAATGCGGATGCGCCTCCGATTGACGGTCATCCCGGAGCCCGCGTCCGCTGTGCTTGATTTTGGAAGTAATCCCCCCTACCCTGCCGTCTTTCTCCAAAGCAAGCACCGAAATATGTCCATCGCTGTACCCTGTCGTGAGCAGATACTTCCCGCTGGACGTACGAGAGACATGGCATGCCCCGGATGAACCGGTGGACTGAACATTCAGCAGGGTCAATTCACCGGTCACCAGATTGGCCGAATAAGCAGACACATCGCTTTCACCCTTCTCGCTGGCCGCATACAGCACGGAGATGGAGTCGTCAAAATCAAGATACGTCGGGTTCTCTATGCCAGCCGTGCCGCCCAATAGACGCAGCTCGCCCGTTCCCCGATCCATCGCCCCCCAATGAATTCGATTCTCTTCCTCTGAACCATAGGTTCCTATGTAAAATATCAGTTCCTGTCCTGCTGTCATGTGCTCCACTCCTTTGTATAATGAATTGGGCCGGTTGACCCGGCCTGACTCTTACTATGTATTACCCAGCGGAGCCTCATGCTTACCCGACTTTTTACAAGTGGTTCCGGCAGGCAACCGTCTCCTGATTACTACCAATAATTACTTGCAAAGAAATGTATTGCTACCGTTGGTTTTATCATGTACGATTACCACAATTACCTCTCTATTCTATCATTCGTTGAAGGAGATGACAGCAAATTGAAGAAAAAAATCAGCCTGCTGGCTATCGCATTCCTGTTCCTGTTCGCAAGTGCGGCACAAGCTGCTCCGGCGAAGAATCAGGGGAAAATCCGGGTCTACCTCGATAACCAGGAAATCAAGTTTCAGGCAGCGCCTATTATGAAGAACGGGGTCACCTTCGTTCAATTCCGTCCTTTGTTCCAGGCATTGGATTATAAGGTCAATTGGAACAGCGCCAACAAGCAGGTGACAGGTACATACCTCGATCAGAAGCTTCAAATGACCATCGGCCAGAAGACCGCGTATGTCAATGGAGTCAAAACCTCGCTCCAGATCGCACCCTTTACCGATGCTGGCAACACGCTGGTTCCCCTTCGTTTTGTAGCTGAAGCTACAGGGCTGCCAGTGAAGTGGGACCCCAAGGCGCGCACCATCAAGATTGACCGCGAAGGTGCAATCGACAAAGCCACCGATGAGGTGAAGAAGCTTTACCACGCACTTGAAGAGGCAGGAAATGCCAAGAAATTGGATGCCGCAATGGCCTTATTCCATTCGAAGTCTCCTGTTCTTGCGAAGACCAAAGAAGACTATCAGAACCAATTCAAATACGACCTTCATGTATCGAGTGATGTATGGGACGTAACGGTAGCGGGAACATCGATCCACGCATTCACCAGCGTTACCCTCGAGCGCAGCAGCGGCCCTTTTACATGGGATGTTACACTCCATTACGAGAATCTCCTGAAAAAGGATGCGTCGGGTGCCTGGAAAATCTATGATCTGAATCAATATGATACGGAATATCTGGCCGGGGATAATCTGCTCGATGCAAATCCGAAGGTGCCGGAAGTTGAACTGAAAGCCATCCGCGAATCCATTGACACGCAGTACAAGGGCTTCAATGAAGAGAATGGTCCCCTGCTCATGTCCGTTATTCATCCGGACTCGGCATTCTATGAGATGTTCCAGAACAGCATTGCTAAAGGCATCTTCGATGAAGTGAATTTCAACCTCACAGCTGAAGTTGTCCGTCCGGTCTTCTTCCAGGGAGAGGAAACCGTAGTCTACATCGAGGAAACCGACGATGCGGACGGGGATATCATCAACACAACTTCACTCTACTGGCTTAAAAAAGCAAACGGCCAATGGCTAATCTATGATGTGCTGGAGCTTGAATAGAATCTGCATGAACCAAACACTCACAATAACCGATGATCCTCGCAAGGGTCGTCGGTTTCTTTTTTTTGTTAAATCTTCCTCCCTCCAGGTCTACTTCACCACAGGTGACATATATCATAGTAGTCATGCATTTAGGAGGGATTGTATGGGTGTCAAATTAATCAGGATTGCTGCGGTTTACTTTGTGCTCGGGGTGCTGCTTGGCATGTACATGTCGATATCCCACAGCTATGATTACGCCTCTGTTCACGCACACGTCAACCTGCTGGGCTGGGCGTCTCTGGCTCTTGCAGGCGTTATCTATCATCTGTTCCCTGCAGCCGGGGAATCGACCGTTGGCAAAGTGCATTTCTGGCTGCACAATATCGGTCTGCCTGTCATGATGATTGGTCTCGCACTACTGATGAGCGGTGTTGAATCCGTTGAACCGGTAATTGCGGTAGGTGGCGTTCTGGTAACGCTGGGCATTCTGGCTTTCCTCTATAATGTGCTGATCCACGTCAAGAGCAGCACGAAGTAGGATGAAGGTTAGGTATTGGACGATGTATTTGGAAGGATCACCCGAATAAAGGTGGTCCTTTTTCATGTTTTCTGGTGCTTCCCCGGCGGGAGATGGGTCATAGTTACCGAGTATTGGGTAAAAAGAGAATACCTTTCTCTTAGAAGGAGGCAACACACATGGAGACAAACACAAACACAGCAATTCAAGTCCAGTTCCACTGCCGTCAGTGTCAAACTGATATCCGGGTTGCGTTCGAATCAGAACAGTTTAACACGGTCCACTGCCCGCAGTGCGATTTTAGCTATTCACTCATGAAACCTACGATAGGTGAAGAAATATTGCTTGATTGGGAGAAAGAAGCCGTATTTCAAAAAATTCGGGCAGACCAAACCGAACATGACAAAATGGAGCTGATGCTCCTGGTCATTAAGGTAGTTGAGCTGCTGACCTGGCGGGATGAAGGGAATGGCCACATTCGGGCCATCGAGACGCTGCGTCAATGGCTGCTCCTTAACGGAGTACCCAAGGCTCTAATCGAGCTGCTCGATGCAAAGGGAACCGAAGGAAGCTCGCCTAACAAGCATAGGGAATAGCGCAATCAATCTACGATTTAGGATATAAAGAAACAAGAAAAGGAACTGCCCCCGTCATCAGGTCGGGCGGCAGTTCCTTTTTGTGTCCAAGAGTCGTCCTTATAGCATGCTTGCAAATGTGGGACCATTCCAGATCATCATACGTAATTATGGTTAAAGGAGCTGATTATCCATGTTCAACTTCATTTTTACTGCGTTAATAGGCATTGCACTCATCGCGATTGGCATTTATTCCATCCGACATCCGGATTCATGGTGGTTCAGAAGATCGAGAGATGACATTGAGCTCAGCGATTTGAGAATATGGTACTTAAAATTTGCTGGCAAAATGATCATCGCATTCGGTGCATTGGTTATTCTGATGAGCTTTCAGCATCTCTAATTTCATTGAATCGGCACCTCGAAGGCCTGCTCCATGACGCCAGGGTAGCTGCTTAGTGTGAACGTGAGCGGCTGAGGATATTCTTGCGGTTTAAGGTATATATACTGAGTAATCCTGCTTATTCCCGTATCGGAAGAAGAATGGGATGATGAGTTGACTCCCCCTGCATCCTCATTAATCATATGTTTGTTCCCCTCACCATCCACGAACTCGGGCTCAATCGATACACTGCCCATATGCCTGTCAGCCCGCTCTTCATATTCCAGTGTCAGCATATGCTTCGTATACTCTCCGAACTGAATGTCTCCATCCGGCGAACGGATTACTTTCCCCTTCTCCGTATCAACAACGAGCTGCATCGTGGAAGGGTCAACTGCCTGGAATCCGTCCGCCTTCAGCATGATTGATTCGGGTTTCTCCAATATATTGCTTTCGAAGAAATACGTCATATCTCCTCCCCCGGCACCCGGCAAGAACGCGGAATCGCTGTTCAATCTGATCTTCTCACCGTTAACGACAGTCTCCAGATAAACACCCCACAGACCGGATACCTTCATGGTATTGCTTGACGGAATGTTGGCTTTCACAACAATTCCAGCCGGTGACAGAACGGCTTCCTTCAAGTAGAACCTCTGCTTCTCAATCTGCAGCATTTTGTTGATTGGAATCGTGGTGAGGTACTTCTGGGCAGTCTGTACATCAATGGAAACGTTAATATCGATCACCTGCTCGTTTTCCGCCGAGGATTCATAGACCGTATTCGTGGAATACGGGGCCAGGTTAAAAGAAAAGGTCAGCTCCTGCGGCAGCGGGGTGTCCTCATTCGTCTGAACATCCAGTTGGGATCGGTGCAGCACACCGGGTGCCAGCTTGTTCCCTCCGGAAGAGCCCACACTGTAGGGCAGCGGATCGCTTGAGCCCGGATTCTTCAGTACGACCCTCTTCAAGTCGGCCGGATCCTCCGCCATATTCTGGACAGTATAAAATACGTCCATCCGCTGGGAGCCCACCAGCACCCCGTTCACGGTTACGGTGTAGTCTCCCTTTGTTACCGATTGATTAACCGGCTGAATCATTCCATATTTATTCGCCGTATTCAGCGTAATATCTTCGCCAAAATCAAACCCCGTCAGCGGCGGATACGGACCTTGAGCCGCCATCTGCTCCTTCGGCTTTAATCCGCCCTCGTCCCCGCCCCATACTGCCAGCAGCAGCGCGGCCGCTACGGTTACCATCACCGCGGAGAAGGAAACCAAACGGGCACGAAGCCGCCGGTGGTGCCGTCCTCTCCGCATCCCGCTTCGAACCGCCGCGTCCAGCGCTTCATCGGTGACAGCCTCTGTGCTGACCTCCGCGGATTTATTCATCTCTTTCAGCATGCGCTCTTCCTTCTCAAACATGGAATATGGCACCTCCTGGCTCGATTTTCTGCCGAAGCAGCTTTAATCCCTGATGAAGCCGGGTTTTGACGGTCCCCTCAGGACAATCCAGAATTTTCGCGATATCGGCGATCGTCATGTCCTGATAATACTTCAGAATCAACACATGGCGATATTTGGGTTTCATGCGGCTGAGTGCCCGCTCCAGATCCAGCTTGCTGTCACTGACCATCTCGGCAGCCATCTCCTGGCTGCGTACCTCCTCTACCGGCACCATGCGCTTTTTCCGTTTCTGCTCATCAACGCAGCAGTTAATCAATATCCGGATAAGCCAAGGAACAAACGCCTCCGGATGCTTCAGCTTCCCGCACTTCATCCACGCCCGGTATACCGTCTCCTGCAATACCTCCAGTGCGTCGCTCTCATTATGCAAATAACTGTACGCGATTGCGTATAAACGCCTGCGGTGCTCCGTTACGAGTGAATAGAATGCTTCTTCATCCCCTCTGCATGCCGTAGCGGCAAGCTCTTTACGATCCATCATGCGATATACCTTCCCCTCATCCGACCTGCCTCGTTATTCAATCACTGTATATAAGACTGCGGTGTGTTTCAAACGGTTTTTTTATTTTTCTCCAACCTCACTAGACAAGCAAACAAAAGACATCGTCTGACGACAAGTTTCCAGCCCCAGCGCATGCTGTCCCGAACAGGCACAAAAAAAGCCCACCCGGATAGGGCAGACCTGTATTTCGTTCATCGTTTAACTTCGTCTTCTGCGTATCTTGAAAAAGTAGTGGTATCCCAGATAGGCGATGCCGCATAACAGCAGCATAAGCGCAGAAATCCAAATGACAGGAAGCAAATATGGCGTGTGCTGGCTGGCTATATATAACAGTACTGCGGAGAAGGCATACATCACCATCAAAATAACGATGCGTTTGAAAATATCCATGTCGTCCGCCCCTCATCCTTCATAGTAAAACAATCTACAATTTTTTCCGATTATCTATCATTATGGTAACGCAAAACGATGAGTATTGCACTCAAAATTTGGTAAATTTATAAAAATTTTAGCGATTTAATTGACAAATTCATGAAAATGTTACAATTCAGGCTTAATTTTAGGCTTGATAAAACTAATCGTATTAGTTATAATACTAATATGATTAGTTTACGACGAAAGGGGAACTCTTTTTATGTTAAAAACTACGATAGAGCACGTGACCCAAATTTCTTTTCTTCCTCGTTTATTCCCGGTTAATGTCTACCTTGTTGAAGAAAACGACGGATTGACACTTATTGATGCCGGGATGTCTTTTTCCAAAAAAGGAATCCTTCAAGCTGCATCCGCTATAGGCAAACCCATAACCCGCATCGTATTGACCCATGCCCATGGTGATCATGTCGGAGCTCTCGACGGGTTAAAGAAGGAGCTTCCGGATGCCTCTGTTTACATCTCGCAGCGTGACGCCTTGCTCCTTAAAGGCAATACCGAGCTCCTGCCTGGAGAGCAGCAAACTCCGATTCGCGGAGGGATCCCCAAGAACATAACCACGGTTCCCGATGTGCTGCTGAGCGGGGGCGATTCCATAGGCTCACTCAAAGCCATTGCATCCCCGGGTCATACACCTGGACATATGGCATTTCTCGATGAGCGCAGCGGTATCCTGATTGCGGGCGATGCTTGGCTAACCCGGGGCGGATTAGCTGTATCCGGCATGCTTAATCCCTTGTTTCCTTTCCCTGCCATGGCTACATGGAGCAAAGAGCATTCGCTGCAAAGCGCCACATCATTGACTGCCCTGAAGCCCGCCGTTCTGGCTGTCGGCCATGGAAAAATGCTAACCAACCCAACCGCCAGCATGCAGCAGGCTGTTGCGCAAGCGGAATCCGCTTTCAGGAGGAATACGAAATGAGCCCGAGACCCGGCATAGATCGACTCCAGCTGCTTCAATCCGCGGCCGAGCTCGCGGATCAGGGTGGGCTTCACGCTGTGACCTTGGCTGCACTTGCGGGTAAGCTTGGGGTTCGATCCCCTTCCCTGTATAATCATGTAGAAGGACTTTCAGGTCTGCATGCCGCTCTGACGCTGCATGGACTGCAGACCCTCCACGAACAAATGCTGAAAGCTGTCGCCGGCCGCTCAGGTGAAGACGCGCTGCGTTTCGTATGCCTTACCTATGTTGACTTTGCAAGATCCCACCCCGGATTGTATGAAGCTGCGCTGCAGCCTCTACGCCCGGACCAGCAAGAGACGCAGCGCGTAGGGAATCAGATTGTGGAGCTGCTGCTGCGGATATTGACTCCTTACCAGCTTAGTGAGCCGGAGGCTCTGCATACGGTACGAACACTTCGCAGCCTTTGTCATGGCTTTTCCTCTCTGGAACGTTCCGGTCAATTCGCACTCGATCTGGATCTGGATGACAGCCTGAATTTCATGATCCGGATATTCATTGACGGGCTCCATCAACAGAACAGCCAGCGATGAAGGGCGGAACCTCTGCATTTGCCTGATTTTGCCTGGCATAAGAATGTGCTATAATCAGAAGAAGCACACTGTCGTGTCATCTTATTTATGGAAAGAGGTTCTGAATTGTGGTTGACTTCGATTCCCCAATTCTTCAAATAGGCTCTACGATCGCCATGCTGGTTATGGCCGTGACCGTGATTTTCATTCGGATGAAAGCGAGTCATCGTCCCGTAACCGTTAAGAAGATTATCATTCCGCCGGTTGCGATGAGCACCGGATTTCTGATGTTTGTAGAGCAGCAGGTCCGCATCCCCTTATGGTGGGCAGGAGCAGCCTTTTTGGTCGGCTGGTTCATCTTCTCCTATCCCCTGATCCGAAGCACGAAATTCGAGAAGGTCGAGGGACAGATCTTCATGCAGAAGTCGAAAAGCTTCGTCTACATCCTGCTTGGTCTGCTGGCTGTCCGGCTCCTGCTGCATGGATATATTGAGCAGCATATTTCCATCCCGCAGACAGCGGCGCTGTTCTTCATGCTGGCTTACGGGATGATTGTCCACTGGCGCATCTCCATGTATCGCCAGTATCAGCAATTCTCGACCCCGGAGGCTGCAATGTAACACGCTCTTCCAACACCATGACAGCAAAAAAAGAGTGCCGAATCACACTGGAAGGAAGGCCAATGCCTTCTGGGCCCCAAACTCCGTCTTGAGGAGTTTCCTGCAGGCCCCATGTGAATCTGGCACTCTTTTATATTGTAAAACAGAGGTTCCTACTACTGTTCTTCGCTTACTTTCACCAGCTGTTTTCCCAGGTTCTCGCCTGTGAATAGCCCCAGAAACGCCTCCAGGGTCTTATCAAAGCCATCGATCACATTTTCGGCGTGTTTGATTTTGCCGTCTCTCAGCCATTCGGCCAGCTCATGCAGTCCCTCATTGTACCGGCTGGCGTAATCGCCAACCAGGAACCCTTTCATCAGCGCGGTATTGGTAAGCAGCAAGCTCTGAATTCTCGGACCTGTGTCCGGTTTCTCCAGATTATAAAGTGCGATTTGCCCGCAGATCGGGATCCGCGCGTTTTTGTTAATCAAGCGCAGGACCTGATCGGAAACGTCACCACCCACATTGTCAAAATAGACGTCAACCCCTTCGGGACAAGCCTCGACTAGAGCTGCCTTCAGATCATCCGTCCGATAATTGATCGCCGCGTCGAAACCAAGCTCCTCGGTCAGATACGTTGTCTTCTCATCCGAACCGGCAATACCGACCACCCGGGCTCCCTTGATCTTGGCAATCTGCCCCACAATCATGCCAACGGCACCTGCACCGCCAGATACAACCACCGTTTCACCAGCCTGCGGCTGGCCGATATCGAGCAGTCCAAAGTAAGCTGTCAGCCCCGTCATCCCGAGTACACCGAGTGCTGTCGATACGGGTGCGAGATCCGGGTTGACCTTACGCAGCGTCCCGGTGCTCACAGCGGCAAAGCGCTGCCATCCCCAGCTGCCTGTGACAAAATCGCCCTCCCGATAGGTCGGATCCGTCGATTCCATCACCTGCCCTACTGCGCCGCCTGCAATCACCTGTCCGACCTCATAGGGTTTGGCATAACTTTTGGCATCACTCATTCTGCCCCGCATATATGGATCAACCGATAAGTATACGGTCCGTACGAGTACTTCTCCCGCCTGCGGGACAGGCAAAGGCTGTTCCTCAAACGCAAAATCAGACTCATCCGGCATACCTTGCGGCCGCTTGGCTAGAATAATTCGTTCATTTACCGACATTTGAGTACCCTCCTTAAAAAAGCCGTTATCATACCTTTACCCATTTTGCCCGTTCACAAATTACCTGCTCTTTACAAGCAAATTCACGGCCTCCAGCACAAGCTTCTCCGTATCCTCACCGTTCTCCTCGGCCTTGCGTACACAATCCACCAGATTTGAGCTCACAACAACGCCAATGGTCCGGTCAATCGCCGTGCGTGAAGCGGATAATTGTGTGATGACTTCCCGGCAATCCTTGTTCTCTTCCATCATCTTCAATATCCCGCGAAGCTGTCCTTCAATCCGCTTGATCCGGTTTTTCATCTGATCATCGTACTGCATTTAATTTCCTCCTAAAATACCTGTCTCCATGTTCAGGCCTGTCCTTGTCTCTCCATTATACAACAAACCTCCGCTCTTTCCCCACAAGCCTATCGCTCCAGCCGGACCTCCGGTATCATTCGTTGTCATTCTTCTTCAATGTCCTACGAGGGGCTTGTATACGCTCACAGCCCATGGTATATTTTTAAAGAGCAAATGAAATCATCGACACCTGAGATTCCAAATTCATAATCTAAAGGCAATGTTATCTTACAAAGGTACAACCTCGGCTATTCATAGTCCTGGCTGTGCCTTTTTTTATTTTACTTAATCTAAGGAGGAATTATCGATGTTCTTGGAAGCCATCTATCACCGTCCGCGCAAAAACTGGTCTTATGCTTACGACGGAACGACCATCCATCTCAGAATCCGCACCAAAAAAGATGATATTACCGAGGTGTACGCGCTTGCTGGCGACAAATATTTATGGGATCAGACGATGGAATACATTCCGATGACCAAGCTGTCCTCGGATGAGATGTTCGATTATTGGGAGTGCGAGGCAACCCCTCCCTATCGCCGCCTGAAATACGGCTTTCTGCTCCAGCAGGGCCAGGAAAAGCGCTGGATGACCGAATATGATTTTCTGACGGAGCCGCCGGCCAATCCGGACCGCCTGTTCGAGTATCCGTTCATCAATCCGGATGACGTTTTCC
The DNA here is from genome assembly GCA_023212695.1 of Sporisorium sorghi. Lineage (NCBI taxonomy): Eukaryota > Fungi > Basidiomycota > Ustilaginomycetes > Ustilaginales > Ustilaginaceae > Sporisorium > Sporisorium sorghi. Next base: position 4,625 of record JALCCG010000122.1, on the reverse strand, counting down.
AGCCGCCAGCATGGGTGAAGGACGCTATTTTCTATCAGATTTTCCCGGAACGCTTCGCAAACGGCGATACGAGCAATGATCCGGAAGGTGCCTTGCCTTGGGGCAGCGCAGAGCCAACACCGAAGAACTTCTTCGGCGGTGACCTTCAGGGTGTAATCGACCACCTGGATTATATTAGTGAGCTTGGGGTTAACGCGATTTACTTCACGCCGCTGTTCACGGCAACCACAAACCATAAATACGATACCGAGGATTATCTCGAAATCGATCCGCAGTTCGGCGACAAGGACACGCTGAAGAAACTCGTGGATCTGTGCCATGCGCGCGGAATCCGTGTCCTGCTGGATGCGGTATTCAATCATTCCGGCAAAACGTTTGCCCCATTCGTTGACGTGCAGAAGAACGGCATGAACTCCAAATATAAAGATTGGTTCTACGTTCGTTCCTTGCCGCTGGAAGTCGTGGACGGCATTCCGACTTATGATACCTTTGCATTCGAACCGCTGATGCCGAAGCTGAATACGGAGAATCCGGAAGTCCGAGCTTATCTGCTGAAGGCGGCAGAGTACTGGATTAAGGAAACCGGCATTGACGGCTGGCGCCTGGACGTGGCCAACGAGGTGGGACACAGCTTCTGGCGCGAATTCCGCCAGGTTGTCAAGAAGGCCAACCCGGATGCTTACATCCTAGGCGAGGTATGGCATGAATCCTCGATCTGGCTCGAAGGCGACCAGTTTGACGCTGTCATGAACTATCCGTTCACCAACGCCGTTCTGGACTTCTTCATCAACCGCACCGCAGATGCGGAGAAGTTCTCCTTCATGCTTGGCAAGCAGCTTGCGGGATATCCAAGACAAGCCAGCGAAGTGATGTTCAACCTGCTGGACAGTCATGACACCGCCAGACTGTTAACGCAAGCCAGCGGCGACAAACGTCTGATGAAACTCGCCGCCATGTTCCAGTTCACGTATTTCGGCACGCCATGCATCTATTACGGCGACGAAATCGGCATGGACGGCGGGCACGACCCGGGCTGCCGCAAATGCATGGAATGGGATGAGACGAAACACGACAAGGACCTGTTTACGTTCTACCAAACGCTCATCAAGCTGCGCAAAGAGCATTCTGCCCTTCGGACCGGCAGCTTTAAATTCTTGCATGCCGAGAAGAACGGCGGCAAAATCGCTTACCTGCGTGAGGACGACAACGAAACGATCCTCATTGCCATCAACAACGATAAGGCCGGCAACACGATTACCGTCCCTGTACTGGATCCATCCTGGACCAACCTGTGGAACGGCGAGAGCCTTAATGCGAAGCAAGGCCAGCTGACCGTCAAGCTGCCAGCTTTCGGCTTCGCTATTCTGAAAGCCGGGAAGTAATAACAAAACTCCCTTTGATGCCATAACCCGATGTACGGGCTGGCAGTCAAAGGGAGTTTTTTTACTATCACAGCAGAAACTGATCAGCCAATGTAAAGAACAGAATCGTCATACTGATCACCTGATTCAGGTTGTAGGAGGCCAGATTCATCACCTTGCGGCTGGAGGGCTTTATGATACGATGCTCCGTGGCAAGCAGCAGCATGGAGATGATAATTCCTGTCAGATAGAGCCAGCCCAAGCCTTGGATAACATAAAGAGAGACCAGCAGCATAACCATAATGCCATGCAGCGACCTGGAAATGAGGAGAGCCCCTTTTAATCCAAACACGCCAGGGATACTGAACAAACCTGTATTACGATCGAACTCGATATCCTGTGTCGCGTAAATAATGTCAAAGCCTGCAATCCACAGCATCACAACCGTACCGATGATGAACGGGATTATGGCGAATTGCCCCGTTACGGCAAACCATGCCCCGATCGGAGCCGAAGCAATCGTAAAGCCCAGGTACAGATGGCACAACCACGTAAAGCGTTTTGTGTACGAATACGAGCAGATCAGTACAACCGCTACCGGCGACAGCACCAGACACAGCAGATTCAGCATGCCTGCTGCAAGGATGAAGATTGCAAAGTTAACGATGACAAACACATGAACCTCACGAGACAACAGGAGTTTTCTTGGCATGTGGCGGTTAGCCGTTCTCGGATTCGCAGCATCAAACTTCAAGTCGGCGATGCGGTTGAAGGCATTGGCCCCATTACGGGCAGCAACGAGTGCAACGAGTGACCACAGCATGACGCGCCAAGACGGGATGCCACCCGCTGCCCAGATCATGGAAATGATCGCAAAAGGCAGCGAGAACAGCGTATGGGAGAACATCACCAGCTCTCCGAACATTTTAGTCTTATGAACGAACTTATTGATCATCTGCATTAGGATATCACCCTCATCTGTTCACTTCTGGGATAACCCTGCAAGCGCGCTATCCAAGGAGATCAGCATCGCTTCGATTTCCTTCTCCGGGGTAACCATCGCCGGCTGAAAAGCAAGTACGTTTCGGCCCACGCCATTTTTGCCGATGATAAATCCTTCCTCCTTCATACGCTCCAGAAGCATATCCGTCCATGCTGCACTTTCCTGGTCCGACGCGCCGTGGATTTCGGCTCCCGCCATAAGACCCTTGCCTCGAACATCAGCGATAACGCCATATTTGTTCTGTAAGTCCTTCAAACCTTCGATGAGCCGGCTGCCGACTCGGCCGGACCGTTCAACCAAACCCTCCTGCTCGATGTAATCCAAGACAGCAAGCGCTGTTGCGGATGACACCGGATTGCCTCCGAAGGTCGATGCAGAAGGCCGATTCAGACTGGCGGCGATCTCATCCGTTGTGGAGAAGGCGCCGATAGGCACGCCATTGCCCAATGCCTTCGCCATGGTGAGAATGTCAGGCACAATGCCATAATGCTCGATCCCGAACATCCGTCCCGTACGACCGCAGCCTGTCTGAATCTCATCGGCAATCAGCAGAATGCCGTGCTGCTCCAGCATCGCCTTCAACTCGCGGAAATACCAATCCGGCGGCACGATCATTCCCCCGTTGCCTTGGATCGGCTCCACGATCATTGCCGCGAACGTGCCCCCCTTCTCCGCCAATACACTCGCTAATGTATCCAGAGAACGGCGTGCGGCAGCTTCCTGATCCATGTCAGGATCATAGGGACGCGGAATAAACGTAGTCACATCTCCATCCAGGAAGTCGTCGGTACGCCACATGGGGATACCTGTCACATTCATGGTCAGGAAGGTGCGGCCATGAAGGCCGTATTCCAGTGCCAGGAAGTGGCGACGCTTCGTATGCAAACGTGCGACAAGCAGGGCGCCTTCATTCGCCTCGGACCCGCTGTTCACGAAGAACGTTCGCTTCAGATTCCCAGGCAAAATGCCGTCTGCCAACCGCTCCGCCAGCTCCACCATGGGCTGGGTCAGGTAGATGGTTGACGTATGCTGCAGCTTCTGGAGCTGCTCGATCGTACGGGCGGTAATGGCTTCATTGCAGTGACCGCAAGCAACCACCGACACCCCCGTAAAGAAGTCGACATACGATTTGCCATCATGACCGTAGAGCATATGCATTTTGCCACCGACAATCTGAGGCGGCTCCTTGTAGAAATTAGCGGTGCACGGGTAGCCGTACTGCCGACGCTTCGCCACGATAGCTTCCGGGCCGATATATGCTTGGTCCTCATGCGCCATGGAAACTCACCTCTTCGGATGGTTTCCGTTCTCCCTCACGCTGCATAACCGTGCCGAATTGCAGCGAACCCAGGGTATATCCGGCATAGATCGGCGTCATGCCTTCGAACAGCTTGCCGCATAAATTCAGATTCCGCGCAGCCTGGCAATACAACCGCACCAGACCGCGAAGCTGCTCTGTCGTATACGTCTTCCCTTCAATGCGGAAATGATTCACACCTGCTTCATGCAGTTCCTGCAGGAATGGCATGTAGCACAGCTCCTTCGCCATAGCCAAGTGGTTCCGACCAGCGGCATCGCGGTATACAGGATTCTCTCCTTTATCGGTAAGCAGCACGAGATGATTGTTATCGACATACTTGTTATCTTCTTCCGCAATATACTCCATCTCTTCCGCATTAGCGTATAGATCATGCTCAAGATACATCACGATGGGCGATCCGTGAACGATGATCTCGGTTGTAAATTCCGGATGCCGGAGCAGTTTCGTCAGATCGTTAAGCTGAAGCTCCAGCGACGGATGGATTCTGGTGATGCCAAAATGCTTCTGATAGAACGAAGCCGCCATATGGTTGTAAATGTTCAAGCTGAAATCGGCCATCATCGGCAGCTCCAGGGATTGGAACTTGTGCATGGCACCGATGTTGGAGACAAGCAAACCATCCAGCCCATAATGATTGTGCTCTTTGCCCTGCTTCAGAAAATGAGCATACTGCTCCATATGCAGCTCATCCATCATACGGGGCATGCCAAGGATAATCTTGGCGCTGCCTTTGTCCGCCGTTAAGGCTTCGATATCCTCACGGCCAAATGGAATATCCGGCTGGAACACATCGCCTGCCAGGTAAATGGAACTTGCTCCTTCTTCCAATGCCGCGCGAGCCTGCTCCATATTGTTCACATGCACTGTAATTTCCGGAATCGCGGCGCTCTGCCGTTCCCGCTTCGCATATCGAAGCGATTCCTTCACTTGGATCAACCGC
>JALCCG010000121.1:0-60899 GCA_023212695.1 Sporisorium sorghi | reverse complement strand
TTTTTTTTTTTTTTTTTTTTTTTTTTTTTTTTTTTTTTTTTTTTTTTTTTTTTTTCTTTTTTTTTTTTTTTTCTTTTTTTTTCTTTTCTTTTTATTTGAAAAAAAAAAAAAAAAAAAAAAAAAAAACCTTAACCGCTTGAAACCCGTTTTGGCGCGCGCGGCCTGAGCAAAATCGAGCTCAAGCCGGAGAGAGTCTGGAACCTTTTTTCTTCGTCTTGTTTCCCGAGCCTCTGGTTTGGTCGATTCGACTCGAGCCGCGCAGAGACAGCGAGTTGCTTGTTGCTTCACAGGGCGGCGCTTCTTGGAGTTTTCGCAGCTCGAACATCTCTGAACAGAGACGAAACAAGACATCTGAAGGGACTTGTTCGTCGACTGTACTGACGGGTCTATACAGCACCGAGGCTCGAGGCACTTTGGCGTTCGGGAGCGGGTCGGGTTTGCTGGCTAAGCGAGCTGAGGCGCGCCACCTTTTCTGCACACGATCGAGGCGGGCATCTTTTGTCGCCGTCTCGCTTTGAGCTCGGTCTCGAGCGCGAAGGATCTAGTTCTTGCCCAAAGATGCCGCGTTCCAGTGTCATGTCAATGGTCAATGGTCGATACCGCAGCGACAATTGCTTGCGGGCGTGCCGGTGTTGTGGCTGGGAGAGCAAGGGCCCTTGCCCAACATGCACTTCGCTGTGCTGTATGGGGTCGGGGCTGTGCTGCTGACTTGAGGCTCTGCCAGACCAGCTTTGTTTGCTTTGGCAACGCATAAGTTAAGCCCGCAGAAACGACAGTGCCGAGCGATCCAATCTCAGGCTGCAGCAGACCTCTCTCTTGTCAGACCAAGCTTTGTCCGGCTCGAATCTAAGTTCAAGCCCACCATGTGTCGACATCGGTCCGCAGCCGAGATCACCACGAGACAAGGCGCAAACAGGGGTCATAGTCCCATGTCAGCCTTCTTCGACAGAGGCTAGTGCACGCCTGCAGCGAGGCGGGATGATTGTGCGGGTGCCGATCTCCAAGGTTCGAATTCTTGGTCGAGGAACCTCTCTATCCACAACCAACCAAGTGGTAATTTACTGTATACAGTAACCCCTACACTCAACTGCGCCTGCAGCGCATTCCTGCTGGCATGCCACGGCCTATAGCCGCCATGTGTCTTTGATGGCGCGCGACACAACACTTCAACCGAGAAGTCCGCTCGGCGGATGCGGTCAGCTGGAAGACTTGTCGCCTCTTGTAGATCATGCCCGATTTCCGACTTGCAGCCAAAGTGCCGAGATCGGTGATCCTCGCCCCTGCGAGCAAGACACTGACTTCGAGGTTTCTCAACCAGCTGTCACTCTCATGGAACATCCTGCAGTTTCACTTGGTCAACACACGTTGATGTAGACTGTTACCGCAGGCCACTGAGCGTCATCTTCGACTCTGCAACGAACGTTACTTCTTGACCGAGAACAGATCAGATCGGATGGATCGGGATGCTCCAAACTCTCACATCGACTTCGATTACGATATGGAAGCTTCTTGGGATCTTGCAGCAACATGCACTTTCGAGAACGTGCCCACTTCGCTTACAGTAGCCTCACTTTTAGCGCCATAACGTGAGCGCGGCCTAGTTTCGGCGACGACTCTTGCTCACCTTGACAGCAAGCTCGTCGAGGAGAGAGTTCATGCACTGCAGTGCGAAGCGGCGGTCCCACAAGGTCAAAAAGGCTCGCTCCAAATCTGACGTGCAACTGAGAGACCCGACATTTGGCTTCATCGAGTCCTGAGACGGATTCATTCGCGCTTTCTCATTGCAATGACAGCCCAAGTGGGCAACCGGAAGCACAGCCAGGACACTATCGGCCTTCCGAGCGGACCGTCGTAACTTGACCGACCGAATGGGTCTAAAGCATGAAATGAGTGAGCAGACGGGTCTATGCAAACTCCGCCAGCACGTTCTTGCTTTCATTGGCCACCGAGCTCCCCGCAGTCATTCTTCTACGTCCGAGTGGATGGGGAAGGAAGTTCAGACACATGGCGCGCAATGCTCCTGTCACACCCTTTCCCATCAGTGGCGGAGACCGAAACCGAAAGATGGCCGACCTCGCCCATGCCCACTCGTTATGGTGCGAGTCGAGCTCTATAATAAACGTCGCAGCCCTGTAGCGCTAGTGGCAACCACGACCTCGAGGCTACTGTTAACCGATGTATCACCGGCTTCTGCCCTTTGCCATGCAATCGAATGAAAAGTCTTATTCTTCATCATCATCTTCATCTTAGCGGCCATCGGGCGACTGTCTGTCGCTCAGCGTTTCCCCCACGGCCACCTCGAAGCTTGACATTCTGACGAGGCCACCCTGTCATCGATAACCTGTTCCTCGGCTCCAACTTTCACAGCCATGCTTGGCTGTCCAGTGATACCCAGCTGCCTTTCGCCTTGATCTTGCCGACCTTCGTCTCCCCATATCTATCGCGAGACTTTTGACAACAGCTTCTATTGTTCCACCCTTGCCGCCATTGCCCCACCACCCACCGACCAACCCTTCCCTTCCCCATCATCGCGGGGTGACCTTCTTCATTTGTCGGGATCGGCTAGCCACTCGAGCATCGTTCCACCAGGCTGGCCTGGCGTCTCTTCCTCTCTACCCACGGCTTCATATCATCCTTCTCCAAAGCATCGCGAAGTGGCTTCTTATCACAGACCAGTGCGTCTTCTCTGCCCTTGGCTATCGTCTGCAACAATCTGGTGGCATGAAAGCGAGTCGATCAAACCCAAGCTAGCCCACAGCCACCGAGCCATTCGACCTTAGTCAAGATGCCATTCGGATCTTCGATGGATGCATGGGCATCCTACTACGACTACCAGAGCGACGAGATCGAAGTCGAGGATGCCGTTGGGTCAGCACGCGCATCTTCCGAGCTCGATCGATCTGAACCGCAGTTCAGGCATGGTCACCTAAGCGCAATTCGACTGGAATCGCTCCCACCAAGCTCTCTGCCCAACGCAGCATTGCCAACGGAGCCACCCTATCACCAGTCATTCGTTCTCAGCCAGGACGACGCCAAACACCATAGCCTGCCATACGACCTCAGCACAGACGCGGCGTATCAGCATCGCGAGAGCGGCATTGCGGTACTCACCGCCGACAACCTGCGATCCTTCCAGCAATCTACTACGTATGGCGAGTCCCACACCCACCTCGGCGTCAACTTTGACCAAGGCGTGCGCACCAGCTCGCCACGGCGCGAAGAACAGTTTAGCTACAACACCACCCCTCCGCTCGCCCTGGTGGAGCGAAAGATGGCAAGAACGTGGATTGGTCTCACATGGGGTGAGATCAAGTTGCTGGCATTAGCGGGTGCCGGTTTCGCGATGGATGCCTACGACCTGTTCATTATCAACATGACGGTACCGGTCCTGCTGCTGGCCTACTATCCTCTCGGCACGCACAGCATCGACTGGGGCTTATATGGCGGAGTGCTGAAAGCATCGGCGAGCATGGGCAACGTGATCGGACAGCTTCTCTTCGGATTCCTCGGCGACTTTTGGGGCCGCTCCGTGCTGTATGGCAAGGAACTCATGCTGGCCATGCTTGCTATCATTCTCATGATATCAGCACCGGACTACCTGCATGGCAAAGGCGTCACCATCTGGCTTGCTGTGTTCCGCTTCGTGATGGGCATTGGCATCGGCGGCGACTATCCTCTCTCGGCAACGGCAGTGGCGGACCGATCGAGCACCAAGACGCGAGGGTTGCTGCTGTCGCTCATCTTCAGCAACCAAGGCTGGGGTGCCTTGTGTGCTGCGCTGGCTGCTTTGGCTGTGATCGGGGGCTACAGCTCCTCAATCACCTCCGGCAACCTTTCGGAGCTCAGTGGAGCATGGCGTATCCTGCTGGGCCTTCCACTTGCGCCCGGCTTTGTCGTGCTCTACTTCCGCCTGACGCTGGTCGAATCAGCACGTTTCGTGCAGGCACGTTATCTGCAAGATCACGACGACTTGGTCACGCGCGCTTCAGCTGCAGGGATCGTCGTGACGCCCGACAAAGCGACAATGGGGCCTACGAGCATCTACACGAGCACCGAGATGGTGAAGCGAGCCAACAAGGGACGCAAGACATCCGAGACGCTCTCTTCGCTTTCGTCTCCTCTCAGTCTTAGTGGGGACGGTCGATACAAGAGCTTTGCAGATGCACCACCTCATCGTAAACCTAGCCTGGGGGGCAAGCAGCTGCCTTCGCCTCGAGATTTGCGCCAAGCCATGCGGAAAGCTGCGGCTCAAAGCAGCGGCTTAGCTTTCCGCTCCATCGGTATTCCACGCAACGACTTTTGGGAGTACTTTAGCGAATGGCAGCATCTGCGAGTGCTCATCGGCACGTCGCTATCCTGGTTCCTGGTCGACGTTATATTTTACGGCATCAACCTCAACCAGTCGGCCATCTTTGCGCTGATCGGATATACGCAGGGCAGCCCATGGCACCAGATCTACAAGCAGGCGCTGGGCAATCTCATCGTGGTGCTGGCTGGCTTCCTTCCTGGCTACTTCATCACAGTGGGGCTGGTCGAGATTGTGGGACGCAAAAAGATCCAGCTGTTTGGGTTTGCAGCCAACGCGGTACTATTCTTGGTGCTGGCGCTGACGTACAGCCAGATCATCCACCAAGCCGCATCGTTCTTTGTCGTGTTTGTGCTGCTGCAGCTCAGCTTCAACGCCGGCAGCAACAGCACCACCTTCATCGTGCCGGCAGAGGCGTTCCCGACACGTGTTCGAGCCACGGCGCATGGGCTGTGTGCGGCGATGGGCAAGCTGGGCAGCATCGTTTCTTCACTGGGATTCAGCGTACTGGCCAACAACAAGCGAGTGGGTCACACGGGTATCTTTTGGATCTTCTTTGGCGTCAGCTTGCTTGGTCTGGCGGTCACTGTATTCTTGGTGCCAGAGACGAAAGGATACGATGCAGATGCGGTGGATCGACAGGAGCTGCTGGAACGATCAAGGATGGCTTGAGTGCATGCCGGCAGTTGCTTTGCGCCACAATCTCTGTACATTAGACTTTGGTATGATAGAGCAGCATTGTTGCGATGACAGTGAACAGGCAGGCGATGGATAGAGACGTTGGCGGCTTGATGAGGAGACAGCCCTACGTGCCGATCTCACATGTTGAAAAGGGGGGGGGGCAAAAAATCGGCTCAGCTGTCGTGACCACGCGCTCGAGGTCGATTTTTTTTTTTTTTTTTTTTTTTTTTTTTTTTTTTTTTTTTTTTTGGGCGTACGTTCCGTCCCTCCCCAAATCACGCGCCGCGGCCCTTTTTTTTTTTTTTGTGTCCGCCTGGGGTATTTTCATGGTGTGAAAAAGGGGGGGGTAAAAAAAAAGGCCGACTTGGTGTGCCCCCGCGCCGGGGGGGGTTTTTTTTTTTTTTTTTTTTTTTTTTTTTTTTTTTTTTTTTTTGGCGAAGCAGCTCAGCGCAGTCACAAAAGTCACGCGCGGACCCGTTTTGGTCTTTTTTTCTCGCCCGCAATCCGTAATTTCATTTGTCTCGACTCGTGTGCCAATCACCGTCAGCGCTTGTCAACTCTCCCTTTTCTTCACCGCCACCAGCAACAGCCGTCAATCGTGACGACCGACACGCAGCACCTTTGGACGTCGAGGTACGGTGGCCTTCATTCGGTGTTTGCGTTCGAGCCTTGGTGACGCAGCGATATCTCCAGCTACCAAGGTCAGGCGACACTCGCTCGCGATACTTGATCATTCGACCGACGCGGCTGTCATCATCATCATCATCATCACCACCATCCTCCTCCTCCTCCTCCTCCTCCTCCTCCTCCTCGGGCCTCGACATTACTGCCGCGTGGATGCAGAAACAACAGTACAGCTGCTCCACTCAGCATGGTTCACCTTGCCGCGCACTTTGAGCCGCCCGAGGCGCGCAGACCAGCCTCTACCTCTTCGCCAGCGCCACATCCTTTCATGGTTGATTCCAACGGTCACACCTCTTCCTCTTCTCTCTCATCTCAGCAGCAGCAACTGCAACACCATGCATTCCCACAGGTGTCGGATTCAGGGACCCTGATTCGCAGCAACGGATCTTTGCACAACACACAATCCACACTGGAGGCCGACATGGACCCACAGCAGCTCACCACCGAGGCCGAAGATGAGGACGACGCTTCAACAGCAAGCGGCAGACGTCATGGTGCACTCCTAGTCGAAGATGTCAACGAATGGATGCTCCAACACTCGTTCTTCCACTGGGGACTCAAGCGCCACATCACCCACGGCAATCCCAAACCCAGAGACGAACGAGACCTTCCCGATTGGCGCATGCGTGAGCGGTTGCGAACCGTCACCGCCGCTCTCGTCATGTGTCTCAACATCGGCGTCGACCCTCCTGACGTGTCCAAGACGAATCCGTGCTCCAAGCTCATCTGTTGGATGGATCCCAGCTCGCTCGAGGTCTCCAAAGCGCTACCCGCCATTGGTCGCAACTTGCAAGCCCAGTTCGAGACGCTCAGCACAAAGACTCGCTACAAGCAGTACCTCGACCCCGTCGTCGAAGAGACGCGCCGCTTCTGCACCACTCTCCGAAGGGCAGCCAAGGACGAGCGCGTGCTCTTCTACTACAATGGATACGGCGTGCCCAAACCGACACCGGGCGGCGAGATCTGGGTCTTCAACAAGGCTTACACACAGTACATCCCCGTCACGCTCTACGACCTTATCGCTTGGCTCGGTAGTCCATGCATCTTTGTATGGGACGCCAGCTCTGCCGGCAACGTCGTGCTCAACTTCAAGCGTCAGCAGGAGAGAAAGGCCGAAGAAGAGGCCACGCGCTCAAATCGAGACAGGGAGGGCCACAACCGTTCCGGCGACCGCGACCGCACCAAACCAAATGCCGACACTTCTTCATCAAAGAAGGCGGGTGCATCATCATCGTCAACGGAAGAACCTCACTTCCCCCTACGAGAGTCGATCCACCTCGCGGCCTGTGGACCTGACGAGGTGCTCCCCATGAACCCCGACCTCCCCGCCGATCTCTTCACCTGCTGTCTCACTTCTCCCATCGAGATCTCGCTGCGCTGGTTTGTCCTGCAAAACCCGCTGCCCTCCAAGCTCAACGTCGACATGGTCATGAACATCCCCGGCCGCCTGCAGGACCGAAGAACGCCGCTCGGCGAACTCAACTGGATCTTCACCGCCATCACCGACACCATCGCATGGACCGTCTTGCCGCGCACCATCTTCCGCCGTCTCTTCCGTGATGATCTCATGGTAGCCGCGCTTCTCCGCAACTTTTTGCTTGCGGAACGCATCATGCGCTTCTACCACTGCACGCCCATGAGCCATCCCAAGCTTCCACCTACGCACAACCACCCGCTCTGGGACAGCTGGGACCTCGCCGTCGATCAGTGTCTCGCTCAGCTGCCCACACTGCTCGCAAAGGAACGTGCGCAGGCTGAGGCGGCTGAAGGCGGTCCACCGGTCCCTGCGCACCTCGCATCGTTCGAGTACCGCCACAGCACCTTCTTCAGCGAGCAGCTCAAGGCGTTCGAGGTGTGGCTGCAGCAGGGTGGTGTCAGTCGCAAGGGCAGGAGACGCAGAGTCAACGCCGCCATCACTCCCCATGGCAACCCTTCCGCTGGTCTGTCGTCGGCAGCGACCGGCGCCGATCCAGAGGCGTTCGACGATGATGGAGAAGCTAGTCCAGTACGCGAACCACCCGACCAGCTGCCCATCGTCCTGCAAGTGTTGCTGTCACAAGCGCATCGTCTACGCGCCCTCATCTTGCTCAGTCAGTTCCTCGACCTCGGTCCGTGGGCGGTCAACATGGCACTCAGCATCGGTATCTTCCCTTATGTGCTCAAGCTTCTGCAGAGCCCCGCTGCCGATCTCAAGCCTGTGCTCATTTACATCTGGGCACGCATCCTTGCCGTCGACCGCAGCTGTCAAAATGATCTGTTGCGCGACAATGGCTTCATCTACTTTGCTGGCGTGCTCAGTCCTTTCCAGAACAACAATGTCGGCCAGAACGCCGGCGGCAATGGCCCATCGATTCCCATCCCCAACGTCTCGGAACACCAGGCAATGTGCGCCTTTATTCTTGCCGTCTTCTGCCAGGACTTCCCCGCGGGTCAGGCAGCGTGTCTCGAGACCGACGTCATGCACTCGTGCCTCGAGCATCTGGAAGACGACGACTTTTTGCTGCGTCAGTGGAGTGCGCTCTGTCTAGCTCAGCTCTGGGACGACAACGAGGCGGGCAAGGCGCGTGCCATTTCGCTTGATGCGCACGGAAAGCTCTGTTGCATGCTGGGCGATGTTTCGCCCGAGGTGCGCGCCGCCGTTCTCCACGCTCTCGGCACCCTGCTCGGTGCGAGCGGATCCAGCCAGGACCAAGTCGACGTCGTTTCATACGTCACTGGCGAACCCGTGCCTGTTTCGAACAGCGCCAACGGCGGCCGGCCTGCGTCATCGCGGCGCTTCTGCCCTGGTACGGGCGCTGCAACAGGTCTGCCACCAGCCAAGCAACGAGGCCTTGAGATTGGCATCGCCATTGCCCTGCTCACAACCAAGGGCGACTGCAGTCCCTTGGTCCGCAAGGAACTCGTCATCGCGCTCAGCCCGGTGGTGGCGGAGTACAAGGGCTTCTTTGTTCTTGCTGCGTATCTCTACTACTCGAGAGAAAGCAGTCTGCGGAACCCGGCTTCACAGCAGCAGCAGCAAGATCGAAAGTCGGCGACGTCCCGTGCCAAAGCGGCGCAATCGTCTGCTGGCCAGGACCGACGAGCATCGCTGGCATCCTTGGGTCGAGGCACATCTAGCACCAGCGTCTCCGGGCCGTCGCCTGATGCGCTTGCCAACGAAGAGGCGTTGCTCGCCCGCCTGGCATCCAAGCTCTTGATCGAGGAGGAGATCGAAGAGGAAGACATTGCCAACATTCCCGCGTTCACGACCATATTTGTAGCGCTCCTCGATCTCAGTGTCGACTCGGACCCGGAGGTGGCCAACCTGGCGTGCACGGTGGTCGACTTTGTCATTGCGCTGCTCATCGAGAGCGACGTGTCTGGCGCAGGGGAAAGCGTGCTGCGAGGCTTTGGCGCTGGAGAGGCGATTTCGCGGTTCACGACGCCAACCAGCACCGACGCTGCCTCGGAAGGCTACTTCCCGCTCACGCCTCGCTCGACTGGCACTACGCCGGGCTCGATCGATGAGATGTCGACGTCGCAGATCGCCGCAATGAACGGAGCACATGTTCCGCCCTCTGGCTTCGGTACGGGTGGCTCAGGTCCCGCTCGACCGGGTCAGATTGTGCGTTCGCAGTCTCACGCAGCACCCAAACGCAGCTCGACGCTCGCTCAGGCGGTCAAGACGCTGGCCACGCTGGGCTACTCGCGACCAGCATCGCCTGTCGGATCCGACCACGACAGCTTGGGCCGTCCTCTGTACGGCGAAGCAGGACCCTCGGGCATCCCTCCGCCCGGTCCAGCTGTTCTAGCACCGCGTCGCAGCCCAGCGACCAAGGCAGCCGCAGCCCAGTACAGCTCTCCTTACCTTTCCAAAGGTGGCGCAGGCGATGCAACGACTCCTTCGCAGGAAGCGTCCTCCGCATTGTCGTTGCCCTCGTCACCGCTGAACGCTTCTGCCAAGCTCGGCAACCGCTCACAGAGTGCCGAGAGCCTGTCGTACATCAACGGCAGGGCTGATCGCAGAAAGCTGTCGGGAAGCACCAGCAGCTTTGGACAGGCCCAGCAGTACATCAACGGCAACGGCAATGGCAACGGCAGCGTGCACGACAACAGCATGGAGCAAGCCAACGGCGGTGCACACGAACAGCAGCGGTTCTACGGCGATGAAATGGACAGCGACCCGCATCTGGCTGTCGAGGACCACGTCAAGGTGGGAGATGCTCTCGCTGGTCTCATCGCTATGGACATGTACCGCTTCCGCTCGCGCTTCACAGGCAGCGCGGATGGTTCATCGCAAAACACACCTGCTTCGTCTCCCGCGGTGAGCCGCGCCAATCGATGGGGCTTTGTGCCTACTCCCGGCAGCAGCGGTGTCAGCACGCCTTCGGGCTCGATTGGATCTGGTGGCGCCAGCAACGAACTCCGCGAGACGCTGCCGCTCAAGAGTCGGCTCTTTGCATGGTGCAGCGAGTACTACATCGAGCCGCAGATGAAGCAGGCCGAGAGCGAAGAGCCAGGCAGCATCAAGTACAACGTGCAGCACTGGAAGAAGCAGCGCAACAGCCGCCTCACCGAGCACTCACTCGAGATCGCCGACGCAGCTGCTCAGTCTGCGTGGTCCGAGCACGGTGGATACATCCGCAATGGTGCAGTGCCGCAGCTGATGCTGTTCCACCAGTACGAGAACCACCTTGTGACGGCGAGCGACCAGGACACGGTGGCCGTGTGGGACTGGGAGGAGAAGCGTCTGCTCAGTCGCTTCGCCAACGGCAATCCGGCCCGGACCAACATCACGTCTGCGCTTTTCATCAACGAGGACAGCGATGCGATGCTGCTCGTCGGCTCGGCAGAGGGCAATGTGCGCATCTACCGCCACTACGATTCGCCCGCGCACACGGCGGGCTTCCGGGGTCCCGAGCTGGCGTCAAGTTTCCAGGCTCTGCCGGATCTGGTGCGGAGCAAGCGACCGAGTGGGTTGGTGGTCGACTGGCTGCAAGGATCAGGGCATCTGCTCGCAGGTGGCGACAGTCGCGTGATCCGGGTTTGGGATGCGCACCGCGAGCTATGTGTGGTCGACATCCCAACTCGCGCTTCGAGCTGCGTAACGTCGATTTCGTCCGAGTCCGACTTTGGGCACCTGTTTGTCGCTGGCTTCGGCGACGGCACAGTGGGCGTGTACGACCGGCGCAACCCGCCCGAGGCGAGCCTGGTGCGGCTGTGGGAGGAGCACCAGACGTGGGTGCAGAACGTGCATCTGCAGAAGCGCGGCTCGCGCGAGCTCGTGACCGCCAGTGTCGACGGCGAGGTGCGGCTGTGGGACATGCGTGTGCGCTCGTCGATCGCCAAGCTGAGCCTGGGCGGTAAATTGGGAGGCAAGCTATCGTGTATGGCGGTGCACGAACGCATCCCGCTGTTCGCGGCGAGTTCGGCGCCCAAGCCGCTGCGGCCGACGGCGGGGGCGCAGACGGTGCTGCTGACGCATCTCGAGACGCTGTCTACGCTGGGCAAGCCGTTTGTGCGCAACTTTGCGCCTATGGGCTCGACGCAGCATTTGGGCAATAGCACGCTGCTGTACCCGCCGGAAGCGGTGAATTCGGGCGTGCATCATCACCATCACCATTTCCACCACGAGCATCCGTATCACCACGGTGGCGGAGGGATGGGCGGCAGTGGCATCCTGAGCCCGCACTCGACGCTCGGCCTCAACGGCAGCGGAGCGGGAGGAGGAGGAAGCGGTGGTGGCGTGGGAGGCAGCGCGGGCGCACCGCACCTCAACCCGACCAACCCGCTGCACACCCTGTTGCCGCCAGCGAGCGAGACGGCGCCGTCGAGCTTCACGCCTGCTGTGGGCAGTCTGGCGTTCCACCCGCACTTGCCGATTTTGGCGTTCGGTGGACCGGATACGCTGATCGAGCTAAGGGAGTGGCCGGATAGCAGTTGATGGTGATGAAATGAAGAAGAAGGTTTGATGCGATGGTTGACTCGAGGTTGGTTTGTGCGTGTGAGGGTGAGGGTGCGGGTGAGGTTGAGAGATGGGTGTGCTGTGTTCAACGTCGCGGAATCCACGCAAGAGCGATCGAGATTGATAGCGATCGGCGGACACAGCGAGCAAGCGAGAAGGAGAGGGTACAAATACAGCGCACGGCTTGATAGCATTAAGAAAGCAATGAGAAACGGTACAGATATGCAAGTGATCAACGATCGACAAAGGGCGCTTAGACCGAGATAGTCTTGAAGATATTAAACCCATCCAACGCAGTAGTCGCCAACATGCCGGGAACGTGCGGGTGCCAATGGAGCTCCTTACAATCCGTCAAGCCATGGTGGCAGAAGAGGAGCTGCGGGGGCACGTCCTTCAGCCCTGCATCTGTACCTGCTTGCTCGTCGTCGTCCTGCTCGACACTGAGGTCCCACAGCGTGACCTGGTCGTCGCGCCCGCTGGCCGCGAAGATCGAGTCTTCGGACGGGTGCCACTCGACGCTCGAGATGGGCGCCTTGTGCCAGTCGAACTGTGCCACTGGCGATGGCGCCACGCTCGCGTTCGGCTTAAAGTGCCTCAGGTCCCACACCTTGAGCGCGCCCTCATCGCCACCCGACACCAGCAGGTAGTCCGTACCCCTGTTCCACGAGATCACATTCACATCCTGCGCATGCGCCCCCTCAACCACAATAACACTGCGTCGGCTCTTGACCCGCACATCCCAAACCCGGATCGAGCGGTCCGCCGAACACGACGCAAACACCGTCGGCTCCTTCGGCGACCACTGCAGATCCTCCACCGACGAAGTATGCGACGTAAACGGCACCGCGTTCGTCGTAAACCCTGCATTACCCGCCGTCGTCAGGTAGATCTTGGAGTGGATATCTCCCGTCAACAACCTCAACGACGAAGCCTTTCCTGAGGAGGAGGATCCGCCATTGACGACGCCAGCCCAGTCCATCGCATAGCCCTCAACGCCATTGTGCGCCTTGACGGTGAAGAGGGGCGTGTTGACTTTGCGCGAGTCGTAGCTGGTGCCGGGCCGGTCGAGCGAGTTGAGCAGAGGACGCACGTCGAAGATCTTGACCTCGCCGAGCTCGGACCATGCAGCGACAGGGTACGGGTCGAGGCACGGTTCGAGGTCGGAGACCGGGGTCGAGGTGGGGGCGGCGCGCACGCGGTTGATGCCACCGTGGACGGGGATGGATTTGTACTCGAGGATGGCGTCGTCGTCGAGATCGTTCTCGTCGTCGTCTTCGTCGTCGGACAGGCCTGGATCGGTAAAGCGGACAAGCGGTGTAGCGAGTCAGCATCCGTTAAACTCTCAAAGAGAAATGCACGTGTAGAGAAGCCAGATGGCGGACGGGCAGGTTTGGCTCAGAAGGTAAAAAAAGTTAGGTAGCTGAGATGTTGTCGGCATCGAGCCCGCTTCCCAGCCCCACAGGGGCAGGATGCAAACTCATACAGCCAAATGCCTCAAGGCATCATTGCCAAAAAAAAAAAAACCTGCCACGGCCCACATTGTTTTTCTGCAGCAAGCAAAACTTACCATCGTCGTTCTGGGTCTTGTGGAGTGAGCTGGCCTTCATGACGAGGATCTCGTTGCGCGAAGGCGTATCAGCCTGTGTGCCTGCGACCATGTACGAGGTGTGCGGGTAGCTCTGGCGGTCGTTGCCGAGGTGGTCCTTGAGGTGGTCGAACGAGAGGCAGGGCCAGGTGACGTTGAGGCGGTGGAGCATCTCGTAGGCGCTCTGGTCCGCTTCGAGCGTTTGGCCGTCTTCGAGCTTGTTGACGCCGGGGATGTAGACTTGCGCCTCGGGTTGAGCGGCGTCGGCGTCGTCGTCTTCGGGACGTTGGATTTTGCCGTCGACTTGGATGCCGTCCACTTCCATGGTCTCACCGTCGTCGGAGGAGGACGAGTCTTGGGGATCGCGAGCAGCGAGGACGGCGTCGGCGTCTTCCTCATCGAACTCGTCTTCGAACTGGTCCTCGAATTCGCCCATGTCGTCGTCGCCGTCGGCATCCCTGACACGGTTGAGCTGGGAAGGGGCGGAAGCTGTGGCCGACTTGCCCTCGAGAGAGGGGGAAGAGGGACGCTTCGACATGGTGTGTGCTGTGGGGGAAGGTGAATGGAGGAGGGGAAGAATGCGATGGAGATGAGAACAAGGTATAATGCTGAGGAGAGGAGGGTATATTGGTGAGCCAAGCCAGGTAGCTGAGTAGAAAGGAAGAGGAGGAGGAAGGGCAGCGCAAAAGCGGTTCTTTATGAGGACGACGTGACAGCCAAGTCAACTCGAAACTTTTCTTCTCAAAAAAGAGAAAAAACGCTTCTTCTGCGGTTGAAGAGCAAAAAAAAAAAAAAAGACAAGGCTGACAGTAAATCACATAATCAGTTCGCGTTAAATTCGTGTTAGATTCGAAGCTAGCCCTGATAACCGGTGAGGTCGTCCTGTCTGGCGGTGACAGCGCTGACAGATTTTGGAATGCGAGTCAAAAGTGTTCGTTTTACTCAGCCGCCGCGTCAATTTGGCCGACGAGGTTGTGCGCCAAGAGACAGCAACAGAGCAACTTTTCTGACATTCCTGAACTGACTGACTTGAACTGACTTCGGCTGTGCATGCACATGGCCCTCTTGCATCTGCCTGCCTGCCTGCCTGCCTGCCTGCCTGCCTGCCGCCAACCATCCCACGAACCCGCCACTTTGATTATCAGTCAGCGCTTCAAACACGACTGCCGACCACCACAACCCTCACCACCATCATCAACACGACCTTGCCTCGCAATACCGATCGATGCAGTCGCCGTAATCAACCACAACTTACCCCCAACACTCGATAAGGGTGCCTCGCCTCAAGCAGCAGTGGGAGACCAGCAACCATGTCGGGATTCATCGCTTTCCTCCTGCTCGTCAGCGGCATGGGCGTGGGCACGCTCGTGTGCGGTCTCGCGCCGCTCTCGCTGCCCTTGTCGCACCGTATGATGCGCGTTCTCGAGGTGTTTGGTGCCGGTCTCCTCGTTGGAGCTGCGGTTACGGTTGTAATTCCGGAAGGCTCGAGCGCGCTGTTCTCGAACGTTACGCCGGAACCACCACAAGCAGCGCTCTCTAGCGTTTACACGAATTTGTTGCATCCCTCGGCGGCTTTGCAGCAGGTCAAATCGCAGTCGAAAGATACGCAGCCAGCAGAAGAGCCCTGGGCATGGTCGTTTGTAACCAAGCGGTCCGAAGAGCCATCGAACGACCACGATCACGAGCATGGACACGAGGGCGCAGACAAGACCTTCACCCACTCCGACGCAGAACATCGTCTTGGAAGCAGCATCCTCTTCGGCATCGTCCTCATGTACGTCATCGACCAGCTCACTTCATCATCAGCAGGCTCGTCACCGGAGCACACGCACGACAAGGCGCACAATGGTGCATCATCCGGCCACCACGATCACAACCACGACTACGCGTCTACCCCCGTTCGTCCGCGTCTCGAAACGCATCGTCTATCCAAATCTTTCCATCACCGACCTAACCCGACAGCGACGCCGAACACGCTGCACAAGGTCAGCAGCCGCGCCTCGTTTACTATCTTTGACCGCGCGCACCACCAGGCGGACGAGGAGGCGCAGGTCGGGACACCGCGAGCTCAAGATGGCGAGCCGCATCGGCGTATTGAAAGTGTAGCAACCACTTCGAGCAGTAGCGACCAGGGTTTGCCAGATGACTACGATGATCACGACGCGGAGCACTACCACCACGCCGATCTAAAACGCGTTGCTAGCAACAACGAGTGGCACGGCTCGCCGCGCAGCAGCACCACGCTCAACCGCGATACGCCGCTCAACGACTCCGCGTCCTCCTCGGCCGCCGCGCCGCTGCTGCACCGCCACGGCTCGTTTACCAGCGCCAGTGCAGCCAGCGCGCGGCCCTTGTCCAAGCGCCGAGGCTCGTCGTCCTCCACACGCCCCAGCCAGTCCACATTCGGCCAGGCTCTCACCACCATCATCGGGCTGCTCATTCACGCCGCCGCCGACGGCATCGCCATGGGCGCATCCGCACAGTCCGGCGACCAGACGCTCACCATGGTCGTGTTCGTCGCCATCATGGTGCACAAGGCCCCCGCGGCGTTTGGGCTGTGTGCGATGCTCATGGCGCAGCGGCTATCGCGTACGTCGATCCGGAAGGCGGTGGCGGTGTTTGCGCTTGCGTCGCCGCTGGGCGCGGTGCTGACGTACGGCGCGCTGGCGGTGTTCTTCGATGCGGGCGTGGCGAATGCTGGTGGAGAAGCGCGGGGTATTGATGGGAGGAGCATAGGGACGGCGTTGGCGTTTTCGGGGGGTACGTTTTTGTTTGTTGCGTTTCATGCGGTGTTGGAGCTGGCGGGCGCGGAGGCGGATAGTGTGCCGCGACAGGGTGGGGAGGAGGGCACGGAAGAGGTGCAGATTCTGGGGAGGTGGGTGAGGATCGTGCTGCTGATCGCGGGCGCGTGCACGCCCAGACTGCTCCAGGGCGTGTTGGCCAGTTTCGGGGGTAGTCATCATCATTGAACAATGCAGCGATGCTGCTGTAGATGGCGTGTTTTTGTATTTGTATCCGGGGATGTTATCACAGTTTACTCAGGGACGACGGGGGTGTGATGGGAGAGTGTGTGATGCTTTGGATTGATTGTGTGTGCGAGTGAGAGAGGTGTGAAGGGGTTAGAGGTCCTTTTCTGAGGCGGGTGCGGTGGTGCGTTTGCGTGCTTCTCCGCTTGCTGGTGATGCTTTCGCGGCTGCTGGTGGTGTAGGTGCTGACGATTTCTCCTGCTGCATCTCCTCGATCTTGGCCTCGTTGAGCACCTCCTCCTTCCTCCCCGGCACCAGCCCCGCCAGTGCCCCGCCCAGCGCGATCAGCGCTCTCGAGCACACCATCTGCCACACCGTGCTACTAACCGCACCCCTCGGCGCCCGCGGCAACGCCAGAAACCACCCCAACGGCCCAAACCAGCTATGCTCCCCTGGCGGAAGCCAAAACACCGCCGTCTTGGAGTACCAACTCGTGACACAGAACGGCATCACGGTCGTCACTACGAACAGCACGCCTTTGAGGAGCATGCTGAATGTGGTGCGGCTGGAGGCGAGAGTGGAGTTGGTGCGTTCGAGGTCAGCGAGGGATTTGTCGACGCGGCGCCGGAGTTTGGCCCATTTCGCGAACTGGTCCTGGGAGGAGGTGGCGGATAGTTGTTGTTTGGTGGTGTAGATGTCGTTGCGGAGGGCGCGTTGTGCGGTGAGGGTGCGGCGGTGGAAGATGGCTGTGTAGGCCAACCATAGCTGTGTTAGGGGAAGGAAAGAACGTTAGTGTTAACAGCTGGAGAATGCGGAAAGGCGAGGGTGTGGGGAACTTACGATATCCTCCAAGCGCTGCTTGCCGAGCGCGGTGATGGCCTGGACGACGAGGACTGAGAGAAAGATCACCACTGCTGGATGCATCGTGGCTGTTTCGAGTTGTGAGTTGCGATATCGATGTGGTTGAGGAAGAAGAAGTGGTGGACAATGCGACTTTCGCGTTCCAGATCAAAGCGTTGGGGAGTTCATTTTCCTGCTTTGCCGGCCGTATGGAGTTTTTGAGCGACTGCCTCCACACCAACACTTTGGCTCTTCCTCCTCACCTTCTCGTCCTCGCACCGCGACACAACGACAAGGACTGCCGCCGCCGCCGCTGCTATTCATACGTTGTGAGCAGCAAGCGAGGATGTCTTCCCTTTGCAATGGCTGACCTTTCATCAGGAAGGACCACAAAGGTGCTTGCTTGGGGAAGCAACGTCTTTGGCCAGATCCACTGCGAGCAGGATCGTCCGGCATCAGCACCGCACACCATCCCTGACGCAGCAGCGACCTTGGCGGCGTGCACGTATCAGACAGTCGTACTCACTCACTCCGGCGAGATAAAGGTAATTGGAGAAGCCCCTTGCCTCATCGAGCAGGCTTGTCGGACGCTCCTCGACGATGACGAACAAGATTCTCGCGGCTCAATTGAAAAGGGCAAGCTGATCTTTGTGGGACAAGATATCTTCGAAGCTGTGCTGGACGTCAAACGCGGACGATGCTGTTTTGTGCAGTACGTGGAAGAGGACGGGGAGGGAAGCTGTGAAGTGGTGCTAGGGAGCGGCTGGAAGACGGCCGCGGCGGATGGGCGGGGTCGATGTATGGC
This sequence comes from Sporisorium sorghi, assembly GCA_023212695.1. Taxonomy (NCBI): domain Eukaryota; kingdom Fungi; phylum Basidiomycota; class Ustilaginomycetes; order Ustilaginales; family Ustilaginaceae; genus Sporisorium; species Sporisorium sorghi. The sequence continues at coordinate 43,088 of JALCCG010000121.1, read as the reverse complement.
CATTGATGGGGATGGGCACGTGTATCTGTTCGACTCCATGGCGATGCTCAAAACCGCCACTGGGGAAGGCGAGGCTGCGACGCGCTTGAGGAACATAAGACGGTTCCTTGCACACGACTACAGCCCCAACACCCCACCCAGCCCGACAACGACAGCGCTGCCCAGATTCGACACAGTCTCCGCAGGCAACGCACACTTTGTCCTACTCTCCACCGCCAGCGACGCCGCTGACCCGGTGTGGATCCACGGCGATGCGCGCTTCGGCGCTGTCCCGCTGCATCCCTTCGAGCACACGCCCATCGTTGGGCTGCTCTCCCGCTCCGACTTCAGTCCGCGTCCCGCCTTGGCTGCGCCGACGGACGTCCCCCACCTGATGCCCGTCCCGCACTTTTCACGCGACCAAGGCTTCCCCGCATGCATCGCCTCTGCTGTAGCCGGCGCGCGACACACGCTCGTGCTCACCGCCGACGGCGACGTCTACGGCTGGGGCTGGAACGAGGACGCTCCGCTCCTTCCTTTCGACGGCGATGCGCGGACGTGGGACAAGAACATCGTGTACGAGCCCGCGCTGATCCCTCTCCCCCCACCTTCCGCCTCTGCCCGTGGTACAGGCGACACGGTGGCGCTGCGCAGGATCGCCAGCTCGAACGGACGCGCGCTCGGGGTTACAACGGAGGGAAGGCTGGTGGTGGCCGGGTCGAACGAGTTCGGGTGCCTGGCGCTAGATGCGCAGCTGAGCGGGTTGAGTGCAAAGCCGAAGACGGAGCGCGAGTTGAGCCAGATCAAGAGGGATCACGAATGCGTGAATGGATGGCAGCTGCACCCGGCGCTCCCCGCGGGCGGCGATTCGGTGGTCGATGTACACGCTACAGCGCTGGCGACGTTCGTCACTGTCAAAGTCGAGTCGTAAGGTTTCGGGTCATGGGCATACAATACAAAGCAAACAATCGCTCCAATCGTCCATACAGCGTCAAAAGTCTAAGCATCGTTCATCTCGACGTCTCCACCAGCCCCCGTCGCAGTGGCAGTGTCGTCCTCAAACGTAGTCGCAGGCACCGAAGCGTTCGGGTCGGTCGAGACGAGCGTCTCCTCCCTGGCTGCCGGTTGCTGCTCGGCTTCTGCCCCGGCAGCCAGGACGGCGAGGGTGGCGCTGTCGGTCTGCTGGCCGGGCACGGGCTGGTCGTGCAGCTGCGACTCGACTTGTGGCTGGATCGTGGGCGTGTTGCCGCCACCCGATGCGGTTGGTTCGGCGCCCTGCGACGAAGGTGCTTGGCTCAGCTGGGGTTCGGGTGCAGCGGTGGCAGTGGCGGCGGGGGTGTTGGCGAGCGAGTCGGTGGGCGTGTTGTCCGCTGTGGAGTTGGTGGTTGATGTGGGGTCTGAGACGGTGCTGGACTGCGTGACGTGTGCTGGGATAGCTGAGGCTGGGGTCACTGCCGCTTCTGCTGCCGATGCTGCCGCGGGTGCAGGCTCCTTGGGCGCGATAGTTCCCAGCCCACCACCGGCGCTGGAAAGCGATCCACCACCTGCAGGCGTGCTCACAGCAGGCGCATTGTGAATGCTCTGCACAGGCACCTCCACGATCGCAGCATCGTCCGCGACGCGATCCTCCGCCAACACATCTTGGTCTTCCGGGAACGTGATGAGCTCGTCCGGCACGCGCACCCATTTGAGGATCTTGACTCCCACGCCGGCTGCCGCAGAGGAGGAGGAGGAGCTGCTGTCAGCCGACGTGCCCGAGGGTAGCACCCACTCTTGGCGCCATTTGCTGTGGAGTTGACGTGAAAGGAGAAGGGTGTCAGTGTGAAGACAGGAGGATGAAGGAGAGAGTTAGGTGGGAAACGTACCCAATGGGCTCGGTGGCTTGCCTGCGCACCTCATGCTCGAGGTTGGGTACGAAGCGTCCGCCGAATCTCGACATTGTTGCTGTAGAGAGAGTGGTGGTGTGAGAAGAGAGGAAAGTGTTGGATGGAAATGCGCTGTTCAACACGAAGCGCGTTCTCGACAGCTGCAAGACGGCAGCAGCAGCAAGGAAATCCGCGTTCCGAGAAAAAAGTGGCACAGTAAATTTACACGCTGTGCCGTTCGTTCTTCTCACCAATTCTTTCAGAGCGATTCGCAAACACACAGCAAGAGCACGTCTGATCGCTTTCAACAGCATTGTCATTGACATCAGAGCAATGATGGAACATGCAAAGGTCGAAGGTCGACTACAAGTACACGAATGATGAGCCAAGTTGAGGCTAGAAATACACGTATCCGCGCCGTGCAAATGCGGATCGTCCGTGTGGCTTTTTAAGTGCAAGAGCAATTGAGGAAAGTGATTATGCCCTTGCGAAAGTGATCTGTGGAGAGAGTGAATGAGAGAGAGAGAGAGAAAGGTCAGCAAGGTCGGAACGATCTAGTCACAGATTCAGCGAGCTCTACTCACTTTGAGCTTGTCACCGGCACCAAAATTGTAACCGTTGAGAGCACCGCGAGCTGTAGCGCTCGAAGGGATATCCGAAAACTCGACAAAGGCAATGTCGGCCTTTCCGGGGATGGTTTGCACGTCGACGTAGCCCGAGTATCTGTTGTCGCGAGACGGTGAGAAGAGAAAAGGGGCAAAGAGTAAGAACGAGTCCGGTCAAGATCGAGGTGTCCATTGGTGGACGACCAGCAAAGAGCGAGAGAACATACGCAGAAAACAGGCTCTCCAACTCGCCCTTGCCCACGCCCTCCGGAATGTTTTGCAAAAAGAGCATCTTGTTGGGCGGCAGATACTCGTCCGGCATCTCCTGCTGTGGCCTCTTGCTCGTCGCCGCAGCTGCCTTTGCTGGCTCTGCAATCTCTCCCGCCGCCGCCCTTTTAGCTCGAATCTTATTCTCGAGCTCCCTCCTCCGAAGCACATTGCCGCGCCTCGCCATCTTCTTGTGCTCCAGCCTCTGCTCCTTGTGCTGTTTGAACTCCTCCGACTCCTGCCCTCCCTGCTCCTTGTGCTCTTGCACCACCACTGCGTCCGACTTGGACTTGGCAAAGCTGATCTTCATCGCTTTTCCGTAGAGCGGGAACAGGTGTGCTTCCCTGCGCGCCTTGTCTGCTGCTTGCACGTTGTCGAGTGCGACAAAGGCTTGACCGCGCATGCGCAGGTTGGTGTGCGATGTGACCGAGAGCACGGTGCCGTAGTTGGAGAAGAGGTTTGTCAGGGTGGCCTTCATGGTCTCGAGCTTGACTTTTTCGTTGAGGTTCTGGATGTAGAGCGTCTGACCAGCGTCCGAGGGCAGCGGTGGTGGCTCGTCCGATTCGCTTTGGTCCATTGGCATTCCGAACTGCGGTGGTGGTGGTGGTGGCAGCGCGTGCATGCCTGGCGGCGGTATCGACGGAGGCGGCAGTCCCGCACCAAATTGAGGAGGCGGTGCAGCCGGATTCGACATGGTTCTGTAGGTGCTTTCTAGCGAGTTGAAGGGTGGGAAAGTCGTTGCAAGCGTTGCTGTTGCTGATGCTGCTTCAGGCGGATCAAGCCGAAATCCGAAATCTGTTCTTTATGCACGCTGAAACCCTTAAATTTCTCGAATCACGCGCCGCCTTCTGCTCTCTCTCTCTCTCTCTACAATCACACATTCTGCTCAGTCATCACCCATCCATTCCATCTTGCCTTTCTGATCTAGCCATCAAGCTCGACATTTGTTACCCACCAATACCTCGTCTTAAAGCACGACACGATCGGACGCTTTTTTACCGCAGCTTCTCGCCAAGAACTCTCTCGCTCCACCCATCAAGGCGCGTCTCATCATGTCGTCGCGTATCGAAAAGGGTGGTGCCCGTTTCAAGCCTTCCATCGTGCCAAGGAGGTCCGCAGGAGGAGCACCGTCAGCTAGCGCATCGACTGTCACGCCATCGCAATCGCAGTCACAGCAGCAGCAGCAGCAGCAGCAGCAGCAGCAAGCCAGCACATCGACTGGACCGCCGCCATCTCCATCCCTTGCACCCCAACTGTCAGTGAGACAGACGCGTCCGCCTTCTGTTCGCAGCAAGGGTCTAGCCGCAGCGTCACCCGCCACCACACAGCCCTTTGCAACGCCAGCGACGCCATCCAGCACCTCGCAAAGCTACGCGTTCAATGTCTCACCTTCCATCATCTCCAAGGCAGGCGCAACAGCATCTGCGCGCACCGGCATCGCAGCAGGTCAGCCATCAGCGAGCAATTCCAAATCCAAACCCGTCTTTCGCAGACCGTCCGTTTCCAAGCCGCGTCCAGGCTCCAGGGCCTCGCTTACTCCAGCACCTCATCTTGCGCAGCCTTCAGCGTCAACTCCCGCACCGACACCATCGCAGCCCTTGCAACCCGTCACTGAAGCTGGTGATTCTACTCAGGCTGATGCGGATGCAGAGGACTCGTCGACGCGCACCGACGCTCCTCCTAGCATTGGAGACGCTCGCAGTACCAGAACTGCGAACGCGGGTGCTAGCAGTGACATCGTCCAGGACCAGGTCATCATCGACAAGGCTTCCCAGCCCGATCCCGTTCAAGCGCCACGCCTCTCTACGCGCACAAGAGGCTCGAGCACAATTCAACCCGCTGCCACGCCTGCAGTCAAGCAGAGCGCCTCTCAGCAGCAAACGCAGGCCACGGTGAGACCGAATCGCAGAGCAGGCCCGAGCTCGGCTGCTCCAGCGGCCAGCTCTTCGGTTAACACAGATGCCGAGGCTGGCTCAAAGTCATCACCCAGGAAGGGAAAAGGTAGAGAAATCTCGGAGACAGACGGTGCCTCGCAAACAATCAAGGCTGGCTCGCAGGCTGCCAATGCCATCTCTGAGGAGACCGAGCAAGAAAAGGCACAGCGTGCCACGCAACGAAGGAAAGATGCAGCCGCTCGCCTGCAGAAGCGTCGACTCAAGCGCAAAGAGCTCTCTTCCGGCAAGCCAAGGCGACCGCTCTCCGCCTACTTGCTCTTTGTCAACTCGGTGCGTTCAGAACGCCAAGCTCAGAATCCAGACATGGCCCTCACAGAGCTCACCGCCGAGATGGCTGCTGAATGGCGCGAACTCGCGCCCGCTCAAAAGACCAAATGGGAGGCAGAGGCAATCCTGCTGCGCCAACAGTACGATGCTGCTCTCGATGCGTGGAAAGCAGCTTACCCGGAAGGAGTCTCGCTTGGTCCGGAGGACGAGAGCGACATGGAGACCACATCCGAGATCGGCGACGATGGCCAGCCTGTGCGTCGCAAGAAGCGTCGCACCACATCTACACGCAAGCCGCACACTGTCTCGGACGACGAAGAAGAGTACCGCAAGCAGGTCTATCACGAAGGCGAACAGCTCGCTGCCAGTCGCATCGATCCCGCCAACGTCACCATGGCTGATATCAGCAACGCTGAATACAAGAAGGGTCGTGCCGGTCCCCGAACCTTTGAGGCGGAGCGTGTCTACAAGAGGCTGGTGCACGACCGACGTGCAGCTGCCAAAGCGGCGGTGCTGGGAGAGCATGTGTTGGGAGAAAAAGTCAACCACGCTTCGCCCTCGCCTGGCCCAGCTGCCAACATCATCCGCACCGCCAATGGTGTCCCTGTCGCCACTGGTGCTGAAGAGAGGCTAGATGGCGAAGAGGAGATTGTTGGAGATCAGACGGGCGACGATGATGACGGCGCGGAGACCTCGGAGGTCGAAGAGTCGGCGCCCGAGACAGATGCCGATGGAACCACGGACGGCGAAGGCGGCGAATCGAGCAGTCGACGTGCACGCAGGAAGCGAGAAGCCTCCGTCGCCGGTACCGAGGTGTCGTTCCGCGAGAACCGTTTCGCCGTTCAGACGCGTATCGTTGACGGCAAGATTGTGCTCGACGAGACGTCGCTCTTTGCCAACTACGGCAACGGCGAGGACGATCGCGACAACATGGAGGTCATTGACGAGCGAGAAGGCGACCGCTTTGTCAATGCTGCCACTTACTCGCGCAAGCTCGGCCGGAACAGGAAGTGGACCGCAGACGAGACGGCCAAATTCTATCGGTCTTTGCAGCAGTGGGGCACGGACTTCGAGATGATCGCCCGCCTCTTCCCAGGTCGCGATAGGGTGATGATCAAGAAAAAGTTCAACGTGGAGGAAAGAAGCAACCCGAAACTGGTCGATGAGGCGCTCAAGAACTCGGTGCCCGTCAATCTCGAGGTGTATGCACAGGCAATCGGTGTGGATCTTTCAGGTCCGCCGCCCGAAATCAAGGCGGATCTGCGTGACATCGAAGCCCTGGCTGCTGCGACTGCCAGCGATGTAGCGGTCCAAAAGCGCGAGGGCACAGCCTCGCTCGCAGGACGCAAGGGCGAGCGAAGCGATGCAGAGCAGGACGACGCCGATGGCGACGACGGATACGAGTACGAGGAAGTTGTTGAGGTCGATGACGACGGCAACGAGCAGGTGATTCGACGCAGGCTGGGCAAGAAACCAGGCAGCAAAGGTGGGAAGAAGCGACGCAATTCGACGAGGAAGAACTCGACGTCTACGCCTGCTCCTCCTGCGCCGCCTGTCCAAGAGCCGGCGGGTGGAGGTGCGGCAGCTGCAAGCGCAGGGGAAGCATCGGAAGCAGAGCCAACCGCAGCGTCAGGTAGCAGGGCGAAAGCGAACAGAGCAGGCGGTCCTCCCTCCATCGGCAGCCGCAAGAGCACTCGAGCGACTCGCAACCGCGCCGCTTCCATCAACGACAGCAGCAGAGAGGCGCCGGGAGACGGAATGGAGGTCGAAGAGATCGTCGGCGAGTTGTAGCCCTGCCAGCAGCAGCAGTACTTTATCAATTGACATGGTCTTCATCTTTGGCTCGGGTGTCTTGCAACGCATTATCAATTGTCTTGTCACTGTGCGAATACATGTGTGAAGCTCGTGTGATCGGATGCAAGTGTGAGCCATGACGAGTTGCGTAGGTGTCAAGCACAGCTGCACGGGCATCGCGACACGACTGGCGACACCTTTACCGCGTGGACGCTACAGCTTCGCCCTTCTCCCCTTCCCCTCCTGCTCCACCAACAGCCTCGCCAACCCAGTCCTCAGGCGAGGCGGCATCGCCTTTACCGGCCTCCTCGAGACGCGATCCACAAACACGTGCGTTGACGTGATGAGCGCGGCGACTTTTCCGCCGACTTCGCCGATGGACACCTGGTAGGTTACGGAGCTGGTGCCGAGTTTGGTGACGCGCAGCCCCACGTGGAGGGGGCGCGGGAACGTGCACGATGCGTAGTACCTGCACGCGTTGCTTATCACCAGTCCCACGGTGGAGCTTATGTCTGGTTCCCCCGCTCCTGCTCCTGACGGTGAGGATGAGGGAGCGGTGGTGGTGGAGGGAGAGGGGTGCAGAAAAGGCTGCAACCCGCACTCGTTGACAAGGTACGCATTGACAACGCTATCCGCAACGAGGTAGTACGTCGAGTTGTTCAGGTGGCCGTACCTTCCACACCCATAGAGTAGGAGAGGGAGAGTTCAGGGGTCAGAGAAGGGGGAGAGAAGAGGGCGAGGTGGAAAGAGTGGGGACTCACTGGTCGTTGTCCAGCCATCGCGTCTGGTACGTCGTTGTGTGCGGCCAGGCGCCTGTTGGTTCTGCCATGGCGGGTCTGAGGTGGGTGTGGTGGGGTTTGAGCTGATGTGCGGCGTGGGATGTGGGATATGGTAGTTGTGCTGGTGGTGGGGAGAGAAGTGTCGATGGTGAGACGTCAGAAAGTGCACTTCGGACCAACGGCAAAGCAACGATAGCCGGTTAGCGCAACCCCGCAAAATCCCACTTCCAAGGAAATCGAAGCAGAAAACAGCAACAAAATTGTGGCTCCAAAAATACAAAAAATGACAACCCTTTCCTCGCTGCTCACCTGTCAGACAGCGCTTCCTCATCCTCATCTCGACAGACTCTCGAGTACAAGCTCATGCTGTTCTCCTTGAGACTCGGATATCATTGCTAGTAGTCCGGGTATATACATCTTCCTTCTGAGAGTTCAATGGCCGAGGAACGACACGAGCTCAGCCGCCGACGTAACCCGCTCCGCCTCCCCGTCCTTCTCCGTGACCGGGGTCACCGCCATCGTCGCACGACCTTTCCTCCCTCTTCCAGCCCGCGACCGAGCGGTTAGAACAGACCTCCTCGCCCTCCTCCCATTCTCCTCCCCCTTCGCTTCATCCAACACCTTCTGCGCCGCCGCATCCAGCCCCACTAGCGCCCGCTGCAGCCACTCGTACGCCCTCCACTCCCTCTCCCCCTCACCCTCACCCTCCCTCCCCTCCACCGCCTTCGGTACCCTGCACGCGGCGCACTTGACATCCACAAGCTTGTGCACGAGGTAGCGCAGCCAGAGCACGTTGGTGACCGGGCAGAACATTTGCCATTCTCCGCGCGTCACGGTGCGCATTTCGCGGTAGACGTCGAACTGCGGATCGCCTGAGCCACCGAACAGCGAGGGGTCGGTGAACGGGTAGTGCAGCACCTCCGCTGCTTTTTTGGTGCGGTTGGTGGGTAGGGAGGCGCGGGAGAGGGTGAAGTCGATAATCGTCGCTCTTACCCCTGTTACGCTCGGATCGGTCAACCACTCCGCCGTATCTTGCTCGCCAAGTGGCGAAGGGAGATCCCGCTCGACGGCCTGCACAAGCACGTTGCCCCAGTGCAAATCGCGATGCTCAAACTCGCACGCTCGCTCCATGCCCGCTAGGCCGCCCACCACCTGCGCCAAGATCGACGCCGCGTGCAGCCACGTCTTGACCCGCAAGCTCTCGAGGTCGACGCCGCCGTCCGACATGACGAGCAGCGCGTACACCTGCTGCGGGGCGAGCACGTGCGGGCGCGCGTTCTCGGCACCCGTGCCTGTCTTGGCGCGTCGGCGTGCGTCCCAGCGGTCCCAGGCTTGCAGAAGGGCGGAAGGGTAGGCGCCCCGCACGATGTAGGCTGTGCGCAGGGTGACGAAGGAGGAAGAGTGGTGCGAGATGAGCTGCATGAGCTGGATCTCGCGTGTGACGTCGGGGGAGGGCGAGGTGTAGGGCAGGTCGTTGGCCTGGTTCTCATCAACGCTGCTGCTGCTGGTGGAGGATGAGACGGGGATGATCTTGAGCACGATCGCTTCCTGCTCTTCACCTTGCGTGGTGGAGGTCGATTTTGAAGGTGGGAAAATCTTGAACACCTCGCTGTAGCTCGCCTCGCCGATCTTTTCTAGCCGCCGGCGCGCGGTGCTCGACTTCGAGGAGTCGGAATTCGAGCGCAGTCGCTGGATCACAGCCGAGAAGGACTCGAGCTTGGTCTGCGAGGCTGCGGCGAGCAAGTTTGTGAGATGGTCGTCGCTCTGTGTCGCCTCGTCTTCGTCCGACACGGCCAGGTCCGCCACCTGCGCAGCGAGTTGCAGGGCTGGATCCTGCTCGCTCTCGTCGTCCGAGTTGAGTGCTCCGTCGTCGTCGTCGTCGTCGTCGCTCGAGGCTGCAATGCGGCGGGTGACGCGTGTGTTTTGCTTAGGCTTGGACTTTGCTTCAGCGGCTGATGTTCCGCGCGTCGAACAGCCCGACTCGTCACTGCGGCTGAAGGACGTCTGACTCGTGCCACCATCCTCGAACGACGAGTCGGAAACGCCGCTAACCGAGGACAGGGACGAGTCCGAAACTGCAATCGCTGACGCCAACGTCGATCCCGTCGCCGGCGTCTGTCTCGGTCCGGCGGTCATCGATTTCCGTGCACCGCTGCGTGTACCATTGGCTATCGCTTTGCTGCTTCCTGACGCTTTCCCTCCCTTCGACCGCTGCTTCTCCTGCTCCTCTTCCAGTGCGAGCTCCGCCAGCTGCCTCGCTTTCTCAGCAAAGTACGATTTTGTAGGGACGGGCCGGCGCGGGGTCATGTCTCTGTCGGTGAAATCGTAGTCCTGGATAGCCATGCGTGCTGCTTGTGCTGCTCGTCGTGATGTTCTGCCGATCGGTTGTGGTGGTGTTGACTCGTTGGGTAGCTGGAGCGCGGTTGTCTTTCGCACGGCTTTGGGCGAATCAACGCCCTTCTTTTGGGAGATCATCCGGTGTGCTTTGGGTGTAGCATCGAGAGCACTGTCGATCGCCTTCGTGAGAGTCTTTCTCGACTTGGAATGGGCTGCAGACTCGGCTTCGGGCTGCGGCTTCTCGTTGAGACCTTTGCTGACGAGCGCTTTCCTCTGTCCACCCCCATCGCTCGCCTTGCGCGATTGCGCCTTGCTCGTGCCAGAAGACCCAGAACTGCAAGCCGAATGAAACGACGCGCTCGAGTTGACCGTATCGTACGCCTGGCTCTGAACCGTTACCGACGAGTCCCCGGCACTATCGTCCTGTTCCGAGTACACCTTAGAAGGCAGCGCGGAAGCCCTCGATCTCCCATATGTCGCCTTGGGCCTGCTCTGAGGCTTGAAGAACCCGAACGGATCATTTTCGTCATTGTCGAGCAAAGTAAAGGCGCTGTGGCGGTTGACGACGCGGATTTCGGCTTTGCGGCCGTACACGAACACTTTTTTGGTGTTGCCCGAGAGGTACGACATGGTTTGGTGTGCAGGGGAATGCCGTCCCGAAACGGGTGCCGGCTGTGGAGGTGATGGTGGTGGTGTCCAAGACGGTGGCAGCGGCTATCTCGGATCATGAACGGACAAGCGACTCAGCTGCAGATGTGCCATGCATGAGAACAACACGCACGGCACTTGCAACAGGCTCAGTTGCAAAATCCAACTCGCGAATGCCACACGTGACTGCAACAGCAATTTTTGAGGGTGAATGGCTTATGTAAGCGGTCCGTTGTCCAATTTCTTCCTTTCTTCCGACTCGAGCCAAAATCCATCGAGCATCATTTCTTGCCTTCACGCTTCCTCAACTACATCCTACATCACCATCCCGCACAGTGACCATTCGTTAGAATGTCGTTCCTCACTTCTACTAGCGCCGGCCGGGTACTAGCCTACGCCGGCTCATCATCATCTCGCACATTCAGCACCTCGGTCGTCACGCTGAAAAAGTCGAACCGCGCTCGTGGAGCCGCGCGCAAATCGCCGCGCAACCAAGCGCTCTTTGCCGCGCTCTCGCCCCGCCTCTCCCCGCGACAGGGCGGCCTATCCTCCTCCGCCGCCACCGCTGCGGGCAAACCCGGTAAAAAAGCCACCAACAACTTGGACCCGGAAGACGGCGAAACGCTCCTCACCCTCGAACAGGCGTGCGAGCAGCTCCAAGCGCACGGTGCCAAGCGGCCGCTCAACGCGTTCGAGGTGCACATCGTCACCTCGGTCTCCTCGCACCAAACCAACGCTCTGCGTGGGCGTATTGCTTACCCGAAAGACCCGCGCACGAAGCAGGAGCGCCTGCTCGTGTTCGCCGAGGAAGGCTCCGAAGCCGCTGAAGCCGTCCGCACCGTCCTCGCCGCCGAAACCTCAGCGGAGCCAAACATCATCGTCGGCGGGTCAGAGCTCATCGCGCAGGTGCTCAACAACCGCGTTACCGGGTTCACGAAAGTGCTGTGCACCAACACTTTGCTCGGCGAAGTCTCGAAGGGCCTAGCGCGGTCGTTGGGTCCCAAAGGGTTGATGCCGAACGCAAGGCGCGGCACTGTGGTGCCCGCGGACGAGCGGGGTGCGATCCTGGATGCGATCCGGGAGTCCAAGGGCGCGATGGACTGGAGGTCGGATAAGGTCGGCGTGATTCGCGGGGCGGTGGGCAGGTTGAGTTTCGACAAGGCGGATGTGCGGAAGAACGTGGTCACGCTGCTGGACGCGATCGTGCAGAAGGTGCCCACGCTCGGCTCGCAGGCGGCTCAGGGCGCGGGTCAGGCAAAGGAGTGGACGGATAGGGAGAAGCGATCGCCCGGTGAGCTCAAGAGGGCGGCGAACATTATTAAGCAGGTGCATTTGAGCTCGACCCAGGGACCGGGGATTAAACTGGATCTGCGCGATGTTCTGGCGTAGAGGTTTCGCTGTTCGTTGTATCACTCTGTCACACTGTTTAATCCGATCACCCCGTCTCAAGGGAACAGAACGCGAGAATAGCGTGGGACATCACAGAGTTTCTCTCAGGGTCTGCCGACGGCGCACTTGAACTCAGCGTCTGCGGCTTTGGGGGTGGGTGTCTTTTGGTATCTAAGCAAACTTTGATTCTCATCGACATATAAACAAACATTTCAAAGCCATCCAGCTTCCTACACGGACCAGCTCTGCAAGTTCTTGTACTGCACACCTTCACCGTCAACGACCTTGCCCATCACCACGGGTCGCTCGCCCGCGTTGGTGAGCAAGTCCAGAATCCTCTGCTGCTGGTCGGGCTTGACGATGAGCACCATGCCGATGCCGTTGTTGAACGTGCGTGCCATTTCTTCGGGGTCGACGTTGCCTGTTTTCTGGAGCCAGTCGAAGAGTGCGGGGCGGTTCCAGGCGGCGAGGTCGATTTCGACGCCTTTGCCCGGCGAGAGGATTCGGGGGATGTTCTCGGTGAATCCGCCGCCGGTGATGTGCGAGAGGGCGAGCAGGCCTTGTGCGTTAGCGAAGAGCGGGGTGAGGGCGTCGACGTAGATGCGCGTCGGGGTGATGAGCGCCTCCCCGAGCGTGTTTGCCGGTTGGGAGCCGTCCTTCTCCGCCGCCCAGGGGCAAGGTGCGGACAGGGGGAGACCCGAACGCGCGACGATCTTGCGCACGAGCGAAAACCCGTTCGAGTGCACACCCGAACTGTGCAGACCCACCAGCACATCGCCCGCGCTCAGCTGGTCCAGCAGCGGCAGCAGCGCCTCGCGCTCCACCGCACCCACCGCAAACCCAGCCAGGTCGTAGTCGTCCCCCTCGTACATACCGGGCATCTCGGCCGTCTCGCCACCAATCAACCCGCACTTGGCCTGACGGCACCCCTCGGCAATACCCCCAATCACCTGCGTAGCAACAGGCACACTCAGCTTAGAGCACCCAAAGTAGTCGAGGAAGTACAGCGGCGCAGCACCTTGCACGAGCAGGTCATTGACCGACATGGCCACCAGGTCGATGCCCACCGTGTCGTGCTTGTGCATGTCGAGCGCCAGGCGCAGCTTGGTGCCCACGCCGTCGGTGCCCGAGACGAGGACAGGGTCGCGCATGCCGATGGCTTTGAGGTCGAAGGTTCCGCCGAAGCCGCCGAGCGAGGCATCGCAACCGGGGCGACGGGTGGACTTGGCGAACGGCTTGATGGCTTCGACGAGCGAGTTGCCCGCGTCAATGTCGACGCCGGCCGCGGCGTAGGTGAGGCCCTCGGGCGCCGTGGAGGAGGAGGTGGTGGGCTTGAGCGCACGGTGCGCAATGTCGCGCCTGAACGTCTTGCCCTCGAACTGCACCGCGTCGACACCCTGGTACGCGAGCTCCACAGCCTCCTGCAGCGTATCGCCATACGCGGACACAGCAATGACACGTCCACCCGCAGTGACGAGCTGGCCACTCGCATCGAGCTTGGTGCCGGCGTGGTAGACGGTGACATTCTGCGGAACGGCGCCGATGGTGATAGGTACGCCAGTGGGGTATTTACCCGGATAGCCTTGGCTGGCGAGCACGATGCTGACGGCGTGCTGGTTGCGCACCACGGGTTTGACCTGATCGAGACGACGCTCGACGCAGGCGAGCACGATGTCAGTGAGGCTGGTCTGGGACTCGTCGAGCAGCTCGAGCACCGCCTCGGTCTCCGGGTCGCCGAAGCGCACGTTGTACTCGAGCACCTTGGGTCCGTCTGCGGTGAGCATGAGACCGACGAATAGCATGCCGACAAAAGGAAAACCTTCGCTGCGCATGCCGTCGATGGTGGGGACGAGCACCTCTTTGCGGATGCGAGCGGGGAGGTTGTCGACGAGACCCTCGGGTGCGGGAGTGTAGGCGCCCATGCCGCCCGTGTTGGGGCCGGTGTCGCCTTCGCCGATGCGCTTGTGGTCCTGGCAGCCGGGGAGGGCGGTGATGGTGTAGCCGTCCGAGAAGGCGAGCACCGAAAGCTCAGGGCCCACAAGCCTCTGTTCGATCAAAAGGGACGAACCGGCATCGCCAAACACCTTTTTGACGAGGATGTCCTCGACACCCTGACGGGCCTCCTCATCAGATTCGGGAAGCAGGACACCTTTGCCAGCAGCGAGACCGGACGCCTTGAGAACGACCTGCTGGGCACCGCCGAGCTTCTGGATGTACTCGAGACACTCCTGCACCTGAGAAGCATCGAAGGACTGGAAGGCAGCGGTGGGGATGTTGTACTTGTCCATGAAGGCCTTTGCAAACGTCTTGGAGCCCTCCATCTGAGCCGCGACGGGCGAAGGCCCAAACACGGGGATGCCCACTTTGCGGAAGGCCAGCTCGACACCATCAACAAGCGGCTGCTCTGGGCCGGGGAAGCAGAGGTTGATGCCATTCTGAACAGCCCAGGCGGTGATCTCGCTAAAGTCTCCGAAAGCCTTGGGCGAGTCGAGGTTGGTGCAGCGCGAGCCGAGGGTGGCAGTGCCGCCGTTACCGGGAGCACAAAAGATGTGCTCTACACGAGGCGAGCGGAGGAAATGGTTGGCGATGGCATGCTCGCGTCCACCGGAGCCGAGGATGAGGACGCGAAGCGGAGCGGGCGCTGGGAGCATCGACTCGAGCGTGATGTTGAGCGTAGTGGATGAAGAAGCCATCTTGGGACGTTTGCGCGAGGGTTCTTGTTGCACCTGCATGCTAAGGCGCCTGCTTGATGCGAGGCGAAGGAGGGTGGAGGACTAAGAAGAAGCGATGAACTCGGAGAAGGCCGACCACCGAGAGGAGGGAAGGAAGGAGGACGAGCGAGCAACAGCGGCTGATCCTGTCAAAAAGCTGTGGAGTCAGTTCAGAGCTGAAGCCGACAGCAAAAATTCTTCAAAGAGAGCGTTTCTTGCAGCGCTTTTTGGCAGCAGCAAAGCTCCAAAAGCAGCAGCAGACGCAGACGCAGACGCAGACGCAGACGCGCTTTTGCTTTCTTGTGTCCATCACGAAGAAAATTTCAGCTTTGACCCTCGGAAAAAAAAAAAAAAGAGAAGCAGGTCCGACTTCCGAAAAATAGACTGGTGTTACAATATCGGCCGAATGACAGACTGCCACGTTTTCGTCCGGATGAGGAAAGCTGATTCTTAAGCGAGGGTTTGTTGAGCACATCTGGCGCTTTGTCGATCCCGTGCTGGACGCAACTTTATCTGATGCGAAAAGAAGAGGCCACGTTCCACCTAGAGCGTCGACTGGATTGCGCATTCTTGTTCCTTGCGGTCACAGCTTCAAGGTGCGCAATGGCAGCATGGTCTGCATCTGTGAGGCGCACGACTCGAAAGAACGAAGAGCCAATGATCAACGGTCATCAGAGGTCGACATGCGGTCAGTCTCTGCCAACCCGGCGTCGGGCAAAGTGGGCGTCTCGGCAGAGGGCGGATCAATCATCAGAGTAATCAGATCCGAGAAAAAAAGCGCGCAAGAGGGAAAGAGCTCGGCCCGAGGCTCACAGCAAGTTGACTCGTGTGGCGTCGCAGTGAAGCCAAAGAAAAAAAAAAAAAAAACAAAAAAAAAAAAACAAAAAAAAACGGGACGGTTTTTGCATGGCGTAAGGGCGAATTTCAAAATTCAACTCGACGCAGGAATGCCAGAGAGAGAGAGTCCTCGCGGTCTTCTTCCCGCTGTGCTTCGCTCTTGGCTTGGCTTGCTTGCTTGCTTGCTTGCTGTGCCAAGCCTTGCTGTGCTACACCCCCAAAGAGCTTCTTTCTCGTTCCTTCCTCCTCACCATCATCTACCCCAAGGACTACCTTGCGACCACCATCAGCAAAGGCGTCGCTCCATCCATCCACCAAACACACACGCACACCACTCGACGAAGCTTTGCCATTTGGAGAGCCACACGCTCCTCAGCATCCACCGTGCCGGCGATTCCTGCTTCAGCATCCCGAGCGTCTCGTTTGCTTCTGCTCGGCTCTTCCCTCCGACACTACGCTTCATCAGCCATGGCGCAACCCATACGAACCAAGAAGCCCTCTGCTTCCACTTCCACCTCCACTGCTGCTTCGTCATCAACATTCGCCGCACCATCCTCCAGCATCCACACCGGCTCATCGGCCTCCGGAGACGCCTCCGAAGCGCACACCCAGAACGTCGTCGTGCTCGGCGGCTCGTACGGTGGCATGCACGCTGCCACAGTGTTGGCGCAGAAGCTCCCCCCTTCGCATCGTGTGATTTTGATCGAGCGCAACTCGCACTTCAACCATCTCTACGTCTTCCCGCGTTTCTCGGTGTTGCCGGGGCACGAGCACAAGGCGTTCATTCCGTACACGAGCATCTTTAAAGATGCGCCTGCGCGTCCGAAGTCGCTTGCTCAGCGTGGTCGGTCGGGCGCTGCGTCTGCAAAGCAAGCCTCGGCGCCAGTAGCGGCAGCACCGAGCACGACTACGCGAAGCGCGCTCGAGATGGGCTCGACATCGTCTTCGGCCGACAGCAAGGCAGGCACTTCGCGCAGGGCTGCTGGTTCAGCCTCCACGCCCAGCTCCATGCCGGATGTTCCCGAAGACTCGCCCGTCACCGGCGCTGCTCTGGTCGGAAGTGTCGACGACGAAGCCGACTCGTACCGTTCGGACTCGCCTGCTTCGTCGCGTGGTCGATCGCAGGATAGCCGGCACTCGTCGCAGCTGTCCGTCTCGACGGATTCCAGTTCCGCTGACTCGGACGGCAACAGCACTGCGGCATCGTCGTACGTCGAGATCGATGCCAAAGTCGCCGGCTCCAGGGGCGTCGAGTCCGAGCTCGCGCACAACGCGGCGAAAGCGCGGCAGGAGGAGAAGCTCGGCCGACCTGAAATCCAAGTCACTGAGCTCAGCGAGGCCGTCGAGCAGGGTCTCGATCTGGACGGCCACACTGACGGTGATAGCGGCGAAGAGGTGGCGCAGGGATTCGAGAACTCGTCGCCGCACGTTGTTCTGCAGGCGACTGTGACCGACATCACGCCGACGCACGTCACTGTCACGCCCACTTCGTCCTCGTCATCGCACCACCTGTCGCAATTTTCGAAGAAATCGCTCTGGGCCATCGACAGCGTGCAAATCCCGTACTCGCATCTGGTTTATGCGCTCGGCAGCCACCTGCCGGACCCGCTGCGCACCGAGGCGCGCTTCAAGCACGACGGTATCGGGTGGATGCGCGAGATCCAGCAGCGCGTCCGAAGCTCCAACGAGATCGTCCTTGTCGGTGGGGGTGCGTTGGGCGTGGAGTTTGCGAGCGACATAGCGTCCGTGCACCCAGGGAAGAAGGTGACGCTGATACACTCGAGGAAGCAGCTGCTGCCGAACTTCGACCCGCGCGTGCACGACATTGCGTACCACCGGCTGAGGCAGTTGGGCGTCGAGGTGGTGTTGGGCGAGCGGCTGGCGCTGACGGAAGGGTGTCCGAGAGGGTCGACTGTGCAGGACTCTAAAGGCCAAGTGCAGGGCGAGGTGTGCGTAGCGGGCGATGCGAAGGGCGAAGGCGTGCAGGCGCACTCCGAGGGGCTGTGTCTCGGATCCGGCCGGAAGCTGGTCCGTACGACGGGGGGTAAGTCGTTCGAATGCGACCTGCTGCTGCTGTGTACTGGTCAGCAGCCCAATTCGTCACTGATGGCCAAGCTGAGCCCGACGTCGGTCGATCCGGGCAGCCGGCTGGTGCGCGTGCACCGGAGCTTGCAAGTGGCGGTGCCCGACCCGAGGGATGCGGCGCAGCAGCCGTTTGACGCGCGCCCCCCGTGCGGCGACTGCGACTGCTTCCTCGACAAAAAGGCCAGCGGTGCGGAGCTGAGTGGTGGAGAGGCAGGGCACCTCGCCCACCACTTGGGCCATGAGCCCGGGAAGCTGAGCAACGTGTACGCCATCGGCGACGTAGCAGACGCTTTTGGCGCGCTCAATGCGGGATACCAGGCGTGGAATATGGCCGATATTGCGAGCGAGAACATCCTGCGCGACATTCAAGCCAAAACTTCCCCGCAGGACCGCCCCGGATCGCCTGCAGGCAAACCGGTGGAGATGGCCGAGTTCCACCCCGCGGTCAACATGCTCAAGCTCAGCCTCGGCCTCGGCAAGATGGTCTTCCAGGGCCCCGCTGTCCCCGAGGACTCGGAAGCCAGCCCGGAAGAGACAGGTTTGCTCGACGGCCCCGGTGGTCAGGATCTGCAGGTCAACGGCAGGATCCCAGGTAGACCCGAGATCACGATCAAGGACGACCCCAACGATTTGGGCGTCGAGGGCGTCTGGAGCTTTATGGCTAATGCGGATCCGAGCGATATGTTCAAGTGAGCGCAGCGTGCTATGCAGCGCGATGCAGTTCAACGCAGCGCTTTGTATAACTCTTCTTCCTTGCGCCATCAATGCCAGCGCTCTGCAGAACTTTCTTTGTTTGCGCTTCGGAATGCGATTGTCCCGGGCGAGATGGACACAAGGTTGATGTGAGGGTGTGAGCTTGTTGGTCGTTGAGATGTCGAGCATTGATGGCAGCGTCGACTCGTTCGTGTGTTCATAGCAGGATGAAACGTTGACTTGCCAAGCGACTTCACTCAAGAGATCGAAGAATCAGCGATGAATGAGCAAGTCAAAACAATGAGATTCTATATGCATGCAAAGAAAACGAAGCTAACACAATGGAGAAAAGCAATTCAAAGCTACAAAAGTCTGAAAGGGAAGGAGCAACTACACCCCAGCAGGAGTGACAGCAGCATCGAGCGCCGAGGCGACATCCGCCAGGCTCCACGAGTAGCGCAGTCGGCTGCTTGGATCGCGCAGCCCTCCTCCCACGCAGCCCAGTGTCGCTGGTGACACTGGATTGCCCAGCCGGTCGACTGCTGGTGTCGGTGCTGCGACATTCCTGGATCGGTTCACCGTGTCCGTGTCGACTCGACCCCCTTCTCGGTCGCAAGGCGGACACTCGCCGCTCTGACACTCGCTCGCTTCCCCATCGCCATCGTTATCGCCATCGCCGCCACGCGATGCTGCTGAATAGGGCGAGCGCAGGTATTTGGACGAAGCGTAGACAGCCGCGGACGACGAGTACGAGATCGTCGAGGGAAGAGGATTAAAGTCGTTGGCACGATGCTTGCCCCAGCGCGGTTTGAGCGGTGCCGAGATCTTTTGCTTCTTGATCATATCGAGTTCCAACGACAGCATGAGCAGATGCGACGAGTTGCTCAGCAGTCGGAAGCGCAGCGGTGCAGGCGAGGCACTGCCGCACGTTGGGCTCGAGACGCTTCGGCCACGTCCGCCCTGACCAGCGGACGACGCCGAGTCTCCCGCCAGTGCGTCGTGCTCCGAGCCGTCAGAGCCACCCGCTCCGTCTTCGAGAATTTCTCCAGCGCGAGGTGGGTACGAAGGCCCGCGGCGCAATCCTTCCAGGCTGCCGAGGAGCAGTGGCTGCGGAAGCGATGGCTGTCGTCCAACGGATGACGCGACGATCTTGACCGCTCCTCGTCGACCTCGCGAGCCACGAGGTGGCGACGGAGTCACCTTGTTTTCGGCATCGCCTTCACGATCAGTGCGAGATATAGCAGCAGCAGCGGCGGCGTACGTGAGGTCGGGCGAAGATCGCACGCTGCGGATATGTGCAGAGAGACCGATGTTGGCGCTCTCCCTTCGCCCTCCGCGGCGCGGTCGGGGAGTCGAAGGGGATTTCGACGGCGACGGTGACGAAGGAGCGGCAGAGATGCCCCCGCCAAACAGGCCTACAGCGCACTGACGCGTAGAGCGGCGAGGCGAAGAGTCTCGTCCACGACGACCTCGGCCTCTTTGTGCTTGTGTGGGCGAAGGAGTCGTTTCACCGTCAGAGCCAGATTCTTTTGCGTCTTCATCGCCCTCCTCGATTGCAAACGCAGAATAGCCTTGCGGCACGAGCGCTTCCACTTTGGGCCTCAGCGATCGCGGACCGGACGACCTTCGTCGATGACGGCGTCGAACGACACGGAAACCATCCGCATCGACGGAGGCCTCTTCCTTGCTCTGACCTGGACACGGCGGAGAAGAGACGCTGCTATCCGTCTCGTCGGCGCTGGATGTCGACGAAGAGGTGTCCTTGCGGAAAGTGGGCGAAGTGGGTGCAGATGCAGTATCTGTCGGTGCTGGTCCTTCGCCGAGAAGATCTTGGCGATTCAGGCGCGACTTATGAGATGCTGTCACCGCATTCAATGCTGGAATCTGGACACTCAACGGCTGAGCAGCCCCGTCGAGCGTGGCGTTGGACCGCGTTGAGGGTCGGTCGAAGTTGGTAGCGAGTGCCTGCACTTTGTCTTCCCTTGTCGAATCCAAATCAAGAGGTCGATCAAGCTTCTTGGGCGAGAGGAGAGGCTGTTCGTATTGCTTTGGCGAGAGAGATCCGCGCGGCTCAACGGACCTATCGCGCTGAGCGCTATGGCGTGACGAATCCGAGCGTGAGTCTTCCGAAGCTCGACTTCTGTGCCTGACTTCGGCGGGTCTGCTCCTGCTTCGACTGCGGAACGTCTGCAGCTGCACGACAGATGACAGCTCGGTATCGGGATCAATGGGTTGACCGAGGCCAGACACGTAGGCGGACGGATCACGATCGGCTTCCAGCGGCGATGCAACGCCTCTGCCACGACGTGAGGCGCCTGGCATGCTCTGAGTCGGATAAGCCCTCTCTGTGGAGGCGAGACTGTCGTTGCTGCTGCGACGAGATCCGAGCACGGAAGCCGGGGGCGACGGACTCGGCGATGGCGATGGCGGCCGACCCGTCTTGAGAGCGACGTTGCGCTGTGCCTGCAGCGTGGTCTCGTCCGAAGAAGCTTGGTTCGAACTGGCAAGCCGGTGAATGTGTGCAAAGTCATTGTCCGACACCGATGGAGAGGTCAGGTCACCTTCGCTGCCACCTGTACCATTGCTCTGAGTCTTTGACGCGGAGGCAAGAGACTCGCGCGCCTGCCTTGCAGCTAGACCAGGCAAGAGGATGAGATTCGGCAATCGCGTCAGGTTGCGCCAGCTGGCCGATAGCAGACTGGTGCTGCTCGAGTCAGCCTCCTTGCCATCCGCTTCACCGTCGGTCCGGTCTTCGGAGCTAGAGGTGATCTGGCGTGCTCTCGGTGATGGAGACGCATCCGGCGTGCGAGACCAGATGCGCAACTGACTTTGGAGGCTGGCGAGGCGGGCCTGGTAGCTGCTCGGTGAGGGTGCTGGTGGCGACGTTCTGACGGCCGTGGCATGATCGGGAGCAGCATTGGCTGACTCTTTCTCTTCTTCGCTCTCTGGCTCGCTCTCAAAGTCTCCGATGATCCAGGAAGACTTTTTGAATCGTTTTGGCGACGTCTTGCGTTTGGCTTGGGCCGAGACGAGCTGTGCTGTGATGTCTTCCTCGGGGAAGTATTCGACCTTGTCAATCTCGATGAGTTCCTCGACGCTGGGTGTAGCGAGACCGAGGAGTGGGTCGGACTCAGAGGCGACCGGGATGGCGACGAGGGGCTTGAGAGCGGTAAAGCCAGGGGGGCTCTTTTGGACGAGAGAGGTGGAAGGCGTAGATGCAGCGGGTGAGGGCTCGTCGCTGCCGTCGGTGGAAGAAGGCACCTGATCCTGGCTCGATGCCGCGCTCAACGAAGTGGCAGGCGCGCCCTCGATCGAAGCCTGTGAACGACCCTTGTGATCCTTGATTGGGATGGCAGCGGAATCTCCCTGTGTAGGCACGTAGTCGAGATCGCAGCTGCTGGAGCAACTGGATGGTGTGAACGACGACTCGGCATCCGAAGCATCTTCTTCGGTGGCGGCAGTGAAGCGGTGTGCGGAGCGAGTTCGCCCCCGGCTGCCTGATTTGGGTCGAGAAACCTTTGGTTCTTGTACGGGATGCTCCAGTTCGTTGGAGCGCTCCTGCAGAAGGATGCGCATACCTCGACTGCGTTCACGCTCGATGCTGGACCAGCGCCTTGAACGGCGAGAGTGCTTCTGTCGCTTGTCGGCGAAGGAGCTGCTGTCTTGAGACGGTGAGAGTGGTGGCGAATCATCGTCATCAGAAGGGAAGAGCGCCTCCTCCTTGGCCACCGAAAGACGCCGGCTGGATGAGCGTGAAGTGGGTGCAGATCTGCGATCGACGACATTGGACCGGAAGGCGGCACGTCTGGTAGTGGTATCTTCGTCACTTGGTTCGTCGCCCTCGCCGCCGCTGCCACTGGCACTGGCGCCACTCAAGACTGAGGCGCTGGCACCTCGCCTGTCCCATCTGCGACTTGGGCTGACGTTGATGCTACGACCACGGCTGGCCTTATAGAGCGACGGAAGCACGGCTGAGGTAGCAGCAGCCGAGCTGATCTCGGGCGGGGAGAGAGAAGCCGAGACGGTCACGGGTTGAGCAAGGAGAGAGACGAACTGGGATGCGCTGCTCGTGGTCGGCGACGTGGTCAAGGCAGAGCGCAATGGACTAGGTGCAACGGATCGAGAAGTGCCGTCTCGTGGCTTTCTTGTGCGTTGTTCTCTGTCTCGCCGTTGAGGAGATGATAGCGAATGCTGCAAAGAGGATAGTACTGCCAAGTCGTGTGGTGAGCATGCTGATAATGATGACGGCGACTTTGATCGAGGCGATGTACGATAGGGAGCGTCTTGAGGCGAGGTCTGAGCCGACGATGGCGCATCCCGCACGGAGAGGCGATTCAAGGCCGCTGGAAGGTGGCGCACATCGTCGTCGTCGCATGGCGAGAACGTCACATCGTCTTGGCTGGCTCTACACTTGCCTTTGGCATCGTAGATACCGCTCGCGTAGCGCTGCTTGTCGAGAGACGCGCGATGCAATGATGAGGAGGGTGCTGAAGAATCGAGGTCGGCGACAGAGTTGTTGTTCGGCAGTGTGGTGGCCGTCGTACTTGCATCGGCGATTCGGGAGCAAGACGAGCTTGAAGCCTGTGAACGCGGGATGGAACAGTCGGATGACATGATACAAGAAATGCACCTCAATGGATGGAGGCCAAGGATGTCGAACGCATGGATCTACAATCGTGGCTGGTCACGGTCTGTTCGTGGCGGATAGTGTTGGGAAAGATCAGATAACAACGATGGCGATGATAGTAGTGGAGAAGCAAGCAGCTGCAGCTGATCGTAGTATATGTTCGGCAGCTTGCAGCTTGCAGCTTGCTGGGACCGAATGCGTGTCGTGTAGCTGGCTAAAGTCGGCAGGTCCGCGAACCTTGAGACTGATAAAGTGGCGACGAGGAACGTTGATGATTGGCGTGGCGTAGCGTTGTTGCGCGTCGTGACCGTGTCGAATGCTTTGGGCGATGCAGCAGCTTTTCCCACGAAGAACCGAGCACGGTGTCGCTGTGACGATGAGAAAGGGCAGGTATGTGTGTGTGTGTGTGACTGTAGAAAGAAATTGGTCGGTGGGTTGGTCAAGTGAGGTACGATGATGAAGTGATGTCGGATGTCACAAAGCTCTGTGTGTGTCTGATGAGCGAACGACAACCACAACGGGCTGGGAAGCAGGCGGGCATTCCGAAAGTCAACCAAACGGCGAACTGCGAACTGCAGCTCTGCACTCAAATTTGTTTTTTTTTTGCCACGGTTCAGCCACACAAAAAAGGGTTCTGTTCCGTAGGCTCAGCCGAAAGAGCACACGAGCCAGAGCGAGGGTTCTCACACGGTGACCACCTCTGGCCGTGCGAGCGAGCGAGCGAGCCTCTGCTGAATTTCAGTTCAGTCGTGTGCTGAGGCGAGGCGAGGAGTGGGATTTTTAGACTGTGCCGAAAAAAGAGAGTTTGGCGCAGAGGGAGGGTCCAGGGCTCTGTCGCTCCGCCCTGCATCAACCCTCTGCTCAGCCGCCTGGCTGCACTCAGGCTCAGACGCTTCACCACTTCAGATTGCAGTCTCCCAGCTGCTGCTGCTGTCCTTGCCTCGAATCAGACGCTGCGGATTTTCAACCCGTCCTCGCAGCCTCTTCGGCCAGTCATGGAGCCGGCATTCGCCATTCTGAGATGCTGATTCGCGTGCAGCTCGCTCGTTCCGCACAGCACTTTGATGCCAACGGCTATTGTTCTCTGTGATTTGGATCTGCAGTAGAACTTTCAACGAGAGCGGCTTGCCTTTTGTAACGACGCACAGACGCTTGAACAAGCGACTGCTTTGCTTCACCCTCACACACGTCTGCAAGCTGTTCCAGACGGCTTTCGAAGCAGAGGCCAGTTCTCATCTCGCGGCGATTTTTTGGTTTTTAACTTATTTTTACGATTTTCTCCTTTTGGTCATGCGAAGAGCTAATCAATTTCGAGCAAGCGAAGGGGCACACGCTGTCAGTCAGGCGAGAGAAACGGCAGTGCAGCCGCGGTACTGTACAGCACGCATCTGCAGTTTAAGCTCACGCTCGCCCGGTTGCAGCCGCGCGCTGTTCAACAGACGTTGCTCCATCACCACGCGCCAACACCGACGACATTGCGCCGCCGATCTCCGTTCTTTGATTATGGATTATAGGGTTGCATTGTGTAGACATAGGTATACGTTAGGGATAAGATCAAAGCAGTGAGAGAGCTCTTGGAGACCAAGGTTGTTTCACACGGAGCAGCAGATCAAACCTGGCTGGAGTGCTGTTGCCGTCTAAGTTAGGCCGTTCTGGCAGGCACTTCGACGCTGCTCTCTTCACCAGAGATCGAGTTGGAGCGCGAGACGTTGCGCGACGGGTTGCGCGAGGCATTGCGCGAAGCTGCGTTGCGCGACGTGGTGTACGAGTTCTGACGAGAGCCCAAGCCCGTCACAGGTCTCTTGTGCGCGCCCGTCAGTCGCTCCTTGTGGCCATCGCGGCTCGCAGCGCCCTGACGATCCGCTTCGAGCTGCTGGGCGAACGGAGATCGCTTCCGCAGCGTAGGGCCCTTCCAGTAGATCACGTACACGGCTAGCACCAGCACCGTCGCGATGCAGAACAGGATCGTCGACGCGTACTCCAGGTTGCGACCTTTCGATCGTCCGATGTTGGTGTAAAACGGTGTCGCCGGGATGGTCAGCACGCCGGCGAGGAAGTCTCGACTCCAGCCGTTGCCTCCCGTCGCCGACGCCGAGTAGGGACCGTAAGCTGCAATCATGTAATCTGTGAACGAGCGAAATGAAATGAAATCGAAAAAAAAAAAAAGGGAAAATGAAAAAATTAAAAAAAAGGGAAGCGCGTCAGTTCCACTTCCAGGATTACTTTCGTCGTCGTCGTCGTCTCTGACATCGCTCTCAGCATCTTCACTACTCGTATGATGTTGACGACAGATGCCATCGACTCCTGGACGCAATTGCAGCGCCATTCGTAGCAGATACAGACCCACCGTGCTTCCGTAAACTGCGATGTTTCCCACCGCTATCATGGCGGTGAAGACCATTGTGCCGATCCAGTGCACAGGAGGACCAAGGGATGTCCATGCAAAACCGATGAGACCGATGGGAAGGAACGGCGCCGTGAACAGAAGCCAATACAGGCGCGACTCGAACTGCGCATGTTCGCTGTCCGGACGAGCGGTCCGGATCTTCTTTTGCTGTCCGATGGCGACAATGAAGATGGCGTAGCCAATAAAATAGCCGACGAGCAACGGCAGGAAGGACAGACCGACCGCAACTGTGCTGAAGTCCCACTGCGCGTATACAAGCGAGAAGGACTGCAGGAAGATGAAGATAAGCGCGTCACTGAAACCGGACAGCAGCGAGAGCACCAAAACAATCGGCTCGGTCAAGAACATGTGG
The DNA here is from genome assembly GCA_023212695.1 of Sporisorium sorghi. Taxonomy (NCBI): domain Eukaryota; kingdom Fungi; phylum Basidiomycota; class Ustilaginomycetes; order Ustilaginales; family Ustilaginaceae; genus Sporisorium; species Sporisorium sorghi. The sequence continues at coordinate 17,491 of JALCCG010000121.1, read as the reverse complement.
AATGGTCGGATCCAGGTGATCAGAATCTCCTTGGCCGAGAAGCGCTCCCTGAATGGCCGGAGCTCGTTGGGGCCGTATACGTTTGGCTTCTTGCCGGACTTGCGCCACTTCTTGGCGATGCGATCCATCATCACCGTCGAACGCGTCTCCGGCACGAAGAAAAGGTGGGCTAGCTGCACGGCGCCGCCAAAGATGAGCTGGATCCAGATGGTCCATCGCCAGCTCAGGTTAGCCTCGACAAAGCCACCGACGACGGGGCCAAGAACGGAGCCTCCCACCGAGGAGAACACGACGTACGCTACAGCGTACTGCTGGGTCTCGGCGTCCCACATATCGGCAATCATGCCGAGGGTGACAGAGCCACCGGCGGACGACAGACCACCAAGGAATCGTCCAACCAGGATCGAGCCAAAGTTGGGTGCGAGGGCAACGGGCAGCTGCCAGATGTTGACCAAGAACAGACTGAGCTGCAGGATGGGCTTGCGTCCCACCTCCTCGGACCACGGAGCCCAGAGCTCGCAGCCGAATGCGTAGGCAACCAAAAAGATCATGGCACCGCATCGAGCTGCTTGCAGGCTGACGCCAAAATCCTCCGAGATACCGTTGAGACCGTTCGAGTAGAGCGAGGTGTTGAAGTTCATCGACACCTGGATCCAAAAGATGACGGTGAGGATGGTCCATTTCTTCCAGGTGGGGAAGCTGTAGCCGAGCTCATCGTAGCACTCGTCCTCGGTGATTTCGACCTTGCCGTCCGAGCGCATGCGGAGTAGCGACTTGTCCAGCTTTTCGGCATTGAAGTGTGCGCGGGCGTGGCCATCATTTCCAGCGGGCTGCTGAGGTGGCGAGTCGACGTGGGTGTCGCCGGGGGTGGACGACGGCTGTGGAGAGCCTTGTGGGGCCGCTTTCTCTTGCATGATGCGATACAATGGCCGAGGGGGCTCGACTTGGGAGAAGTGATCGGCGTCGAGTTGTTGGAAGAGGGAGGTGGTAGATTTGATGCAATCGCAGCGGAGGCGTTGGTATATATGACAAGAGAAGCGAGAGGAGTAGCGGTCAGTGTTGCCCTTCCCCAGATCAGCGTGAAGGCAGGACTCCGCATGTGCCTCTCTGTGCGGGGCTCTAGTTTGCAGGCTAAAGCTAACCAAGTCTTAGGCTGACCTCGTGCAGAGAGTGTGCGCTCGACTGCAACCGTATGTCATTGTCCACTTTCGAACTTCAAACTGCTCTCTTCTCCTCCTCCCTCAGAGAGAGATTTTGAACCGCCGCCTTTGCCAAACAAACGGGCATTTTCCTCGCCGTTTTCCGCCGCCGCCGCCGCTGCCTGCCGCCGCTCGAAATGGGTTTGCTTTCTCTGCTGTCCCGCGCGTTCCTTGAGTCGGATTAGCCGAAACCATCGTCGGCCTCTTTTCTTTTCGCTCGGGTTGCCCGCCATTCAAGTGTTTTCGTTGCTCGGATGCTGTTCCGAGAGCTGACTCTGTCTCTCTCACCTTTGAGTTTGACTTTCGATCCGTTCCCACGCCGCCACTCCCTCTTCGTTGCAAGATGCTAGTGTCGTGTGCCTGCTCATCCATACTCTTTTCAAAGCAGCCGCATGTCGAGGGGAGCTCAAGATTGAAGAACGCTGTCGGAAGGCTGCAAAACAGCAGCAGCAGCAGCAGCAGCAGCAGCAACATCACAGGGACCGGCCTTCGGGGATTTTTCATTGGCCGCGCAGAATTTTTTTTCATTTCGAGAGTGCGATGACGTCAAAGCTGTGCATCGTCTCAAGAAAACTGGCGTGCATGAGGCACTCTGATTCGAGTTGGCCATCGTCCTTGTCTTCGTAGTCGTCGCTGCAGCATCTTCCGGACCTGAGCAACCGTCGCCGCCTCTCGGCCCAATCAAGCCAAGCTCAGCTGTCACTCTGTCGATTCCGTCATACAGTCAGTCGTGGTCGTTGGCAATGTCAGGAAGCGGCTGTGAACATCTCAGCTTCTTTCTCGTGCGCAGCCTTTCCACCGCTGACCTCGCCTCTGCACAAGAAATACAGACGCAGAGCTTCGTCCTTCGCTGCCCAACCTTGCTGCATTGCCAAGACGTGCCGAAGAAGGACCCTTGTGGTTGCGGCGAAGAAAAACCCCGTTCAAGTCGACGCAGCGCTCAGATTGCGGCGTCTTGAAACCTCTTTTCTCCGCAAAGGCCATTTCCCACTAAATCCTGATCTGCGATAACGTGCCGCGAAGTTGATTTTCTTCAATTTTGGGATTGCAGCGGATCTTTCCGTTCTCTCTTGCTCGCTTGCGCTGTCCACCGCCCACGAATCTGCAAAGGCTCATCTAGCGTGGCGCTTAACTGACTCATCCGCTCCAAAACTCAACACGTGCGGTTGGAAGCTGTCAAGTCGCCTGGCTCTTCCGTCTTTTCATGCCGACGCTATAGCCGCTTCTTGGCGAGGCCGCGCTAGCCGAGCATCGACTTTTGCTAGTCTTACGAGCTTAGTTCTGACTCGACGGTCGAGATCTTTGGCATTTCCATTCCAGGCTTGAGCTCAACGTCTCTCGACAACGGTTGCCATGCAGCTGCTGATCGTGGGAGATCGATTCGAGCCGAGGCAGAGCAGAGCATCAGAAGCAGAGCGGTGGTGCCTCGTGCATCGATTCTGCCCAACAGAATGGGAAAACAATAGATTCCCTTCTCCCCCAAGCGATGCCACTCGTGAACGATAGAGGGTCGAGGGCTTTTTCGGCTGGCGTTCCGGGCGGAGGGCAAGTGTGATGAATGGATTCTGACGAGAGTGGGCTTCCACAGCTGCATATCCCAGCTGTGATGCTTGTGACCGTGCGCAAAGGGTGATCCGAACCACGGCTCTGGTCCGTGCGAAACCTTCCACCTCCAGCCTCCAGCCCACGCCGCTACAGCCAACGCCTCAGCACAGGCCAAGCCAGCCGCAACAGCCAAGCTCCTTCTGTCTTCTGTCTGTATATATAGAGGGCGCCTCTCTCTCTCTCTGCGCTGCGGTCTGGCTCAGCTCATCATCTCCATCTTCATCATCAACAACCAACATCATCATCCAAGTGAAATCTTTTCGTCCACCATGTCGAGTGACAAGATCACTTTCCTCACCAACTGGCAGGCTGTGCCTTACCACCTGCCCGTCTACCGTGCCCAGTCGCAGGTAAGGACCCTGACCCGAATTTCTTCTTCGACTTTTGCTGCATCACCACGCGTGACGACGACTCTTCTTTTTTTACTCACCATCCATCTTTTTGCTCCCCCCTCTCTGCACCGCTTTCGTCGAAAACTCATCAGGGCTACTTTGCCAAGGAGGGCATCAAGGTCGCTATCCTTGAGCCCAACGATCCTAGCGATGTGGTGAGTTCGAAAAGACGGATGCGATACAGTGCTCCTTTGACCGTGACTGAACCAGCTCCGTCCGCTGACTGCCTCCCTTCTGCTCTCCCCACAGACCGAGATCATCGGCACGGGCAAGGCCGACATGGGCCTCAAGGCGATGATCCACACTTTGGCCGCAAAGGGCATGCGCGGCTACCCCGTCACCTCGATCGGTACGCTCATGGACGAGCCCGCCACGGGCATCATCTACATCGAGGGCAGCGGCATCAGCTCGGACTTCCAGAGCCTGCGCGGCAAGCGCATCGGCTACGTCGGCGAGTTTGGAAAGATCCAGATCGACGAGCTCACCAGCCACTTTGGCATGAAGCCCGACGACTACACCGCCGTGCGTGTGGGCATGAACGCCACCGAGGCCATCATCGACGGCCGCGTCGACGCCGCCATCGGTCTGGAGAACGTGCAGATGGTCGAGCTCGAGGACTGGTGCGAGCAGCAGGGACGGGCCAAGACGGATGTCAAGATGCTCAGGATCGACGAGCTGGCCGAGCTCGGCTGCTGCTGCTTCTGCTCGATCCTGTACATTGCCAACGACAAGTTTGTCAGCGAGCACCCGGACAAGGTGCGTGCGTTTATGCGTGCGGTCAAGCGCGCCGCTGACGACCTGTTCGAAAAGCCGCAGCAGGCCTGGGAGGACTTCAAGCTGTTCAAGAAGAGCATGCAGGGTCCTATTAACGCTCGTATCTTTGAGCGCTCGTTTGCCTACATGTCTCGCGACTGTGCCAATGGTAGGTTGCGCTCTCCAGCATGATGGATTTGGCCTCGAACCGGAAACTGACACACTTTTTGATCGTTGATCCCCTACAGTGCCTCGCGACTGGACCAAGGTGACCAACTACTGCAAGCGTCTCGGCATCATCGACGCTACGTTTGAGCCCAACATGACCAATTCGTACCTCTCGTGGGATGTGGATGCTCAGGACAACGTCGACGCGGACGCCAAGCAGAAGGAGATCGCCGAGTATCAGGCCAACGAGGCGCACAAGCTGCTGGCTTCGGCGGGCACTCGCGCTCTTCCCAGCTTTGGCTGCAAGCTCGCCAAGCCCAGCGCTGTTCAGGCTTCTGCCTAGGCGCTGCATTGAAAATGCGAAGCCTCGTCTGCTACGAGTCGCGATTCAAAATGACAAGCACACGTTCAACTGAAGCAAAGATGAGGATGCGAATGAGGTTGCGAATGAGGTTGCGATTATCTGAATGATGCTAGAAATACAGGAATGCATGCACGACGGTCGGGAACATGAGGGGAAAGCAACTCTTCTATCGGAGCGGCGTGGGAGCCATCCCACCAAGCCCCATGCCCATGCGCAGCAACGAAGCACCGACACTGGCGCCGGACCCACTGGCTGCTCCGGAGGCATGCTTGGTGTGCACCGAGGAGCCGACGCGATCCAGCTCTGCATTCCACTTCCCTAGAGCCTGATACCGCGGCTTGCCCGAGCTGTTGGCGCTGCGATCAAGCTCAACGTACTGCCCAACCTGATCGATGCGCGCCTTGATGCTCTCGTCCAGAATGAGCGACATGAGCAGATCCTCGACCTGATCGACGCCAATGTTGAGCTGCTGCGCCAGGTAGCCGAGCTGCATGCGCGAGTACGGCTTGATCGTGTCGATGAGGTACTGGGTGCGCAGTCCTCGCAGCACATCATCGATATACGCCTTGATGAAGGGGTCATCGAGGATGGTGCGCTTGTTCTCGCGCAGGATCTTTTCAGCTTCGTGCACCTCCCTACGTTGGTAGGCCGCGACGAGGTTGGTCATGGCCACGATCTCGGGGTCGTTCTTGTACGGTTTGGTCTCCTGCGAGTCGAACGGGTTGATGTCGCTGCCCATGAGCATGTGAGCAAGCACGAGGTACTTGAGCACCTGGATGCGTTGTGTGCTTCCCGCCTCGTCGTAGTTGAGAAAAGCCTGGAAGAAGTCGACCTGAGCCGCAGCCCAGTTTTTCTCGGACATGTGCATCTTGCCGCCACACTCGCGAATGACGCCCATGATCCGAGGATGCGGGATGGCGCTCTTGACTTGGAGGGTAGAGTTATAGACCTCTTTGAGCTTTTTGAAGTTGGCCACCTCGCCGTACATCTGGATCTCGAGCGCAAAGACCTCGAGGAGGATGGTACCCTTCGACTGGTCATCGCTGCCGTCTTGACTGGTGCAGTAGGCGCGAAGCTCCTTCAACGACTTTGCGAGACGGTTCCACTCTTTGCGCGCCAGCCAGATGCGCGCCAGCTTGAGATCGGTCTTGACCGAGAGTCGTTCGTTTTTGGCGTCCTCTAGCGCGGACTTGGTCACGTCGTAGAAGGACTGCATGGTGGAGAGACCAACGTCGGTGGCGTTTGACACGTAGTCGAGGATGTTGTTGATCGACTTTTCGGAATAGTTGCGCGTGACGGCGCTCTTTGTGTAGGCGAGGAGCTGCGTATACGACTCGAGCGCTTCTGCATGACGGCCTCGGTGGAAGTTGATCTTGGTCTGTTGTTTGAGTGCCTTGAAGCCCCAGTCACCCTTTTCCTTTTCTGCCTCGACGACTGCTTTCAGCTCGCGTATCGCACCATCTGGATCTGTATCCTTGATGCTCTTGGCGTTGTAGTAGCGATTCTCAATGTCGGCATCGGCATCGTCGAGATCGTCGTCTTCTTCGTACTCGAAATCGTAGTCTTCGTCGGCGGCATCGTCCATAATAAATTCCTCGTCCGACATGGTTGCAACAGTTCTTAGCGGTGCAAGGCAAGGGTGACTGAGTGATCTTGATGGTGGTGATGGAGATGGGGATGGTGGAGCATTGGCTAAAAGCTGAGCAAAAGGTGGAGCTGCGAGCTGAGTTGTGCTCCGTGCGCAAGCAGAAGACTATGACCTAACAAATTGCGAAAAATCGTGGTTTTTTGAGTTTTCCCCGCAACGGCAGCCGCGGAAAAAGAACGAAGCGACGTCCAAAAAAAAAAAAAAAAGCGGGGACGACAAAGAAATGCGTCACTCGTCCAATCTTCTGCTCTTCCAGCACCAGTCAATCATTCACTCGTGGCGTTGGTACGGTCGAGCGCGCTCACACACTCACCACCAGCGACACCCTTCTGGAAGCTACGTAGACGACGACGATGGGCTCACCACCATCAGGAAGCAGCGGCGACGGAGCTTCAGGCTCGCAGTCTAGACCTCCTTCGGACGACCAACTTCCCTCGGTGCAGCACGAAACCGATGTACTCACAAAGCAGCTCGGCGACTTGGGCTCGTCGCGCCGAGAAGATCGTCGTCTAGTCGGCAAAAAGGGTATCCTCACTTCTGAAGAGCACAAGCTGGGCGATGTCAATGTGGTCGCTGCGTACAAGGCCCACTTCCGCGAGTCGCCCTTCGAGTTCCTGCAGCAGTTTGTCGCCTACGGTCAAGGCACGGGCTGGCGCGGCTACTCGAACTACATCGGTGCTCCCATCCTCTACAAAGGATGCTCGGAGGAGAGCATTCGTGCCGTGCTCAACAGCGAGCAGGTGCAGGAACGCATTCGCAAACTCGCCTCGAGCCGTGTCGATTACCTCTTGCCCGAACAACAGGCGCTTTCGCCCACCGGTCCCAACAAGACGCAAAAGAACCTCGCCATCTTTAAAGAACGAAAGAAGTGCCAGATCGAACAGCAGCTCAGAGACGAAGCCTTGGCCATCTTGCGAGTCAGTACTGCTCGCCTCGACTCGCTCGCCTTTCTCAAATTCTTTGCTGCCACCATCAACAACGTCCTTGCTAGAATGTACCACCAGGGCATCCACATCAGCGTACCCCAAGTGCTCGAGCTCCGTCGCGTTGCCGCCTACGCTGCTGAGCGCAAGCAGAGCATCCTCTTCCTCCCGTGCCACAAATCGCATATCGACTACCTCACCGTATCCTGGCTCATGTTCCGGCTCGGAATCGCATTGCCCCACATCATTGCAGGCGAGAATCTCGATCTGCCCGTTCTAGGCAACGTGCTGCGTAAAGGTGGTGCCTTTTTCATCCGCCGCACCTTTTCAGGTGATCAGCTGTACCCTGCCGTGATCAGGGAATACATCGAGAACCTCCTCGCCAGCGGCAAGAACCTCGAGTGCTTTATCGAAGGCACACGCTCACGCACAGGAAAATTGCTACCACCCAAGCTCGGTATTCTCAAGTATGTCGTCGAAGGTCTGCTCAGTGGACGCACGGATGACGTCTGGATCTGCCCTGTCAGCCTGCAGTACGACTCGGTCATCGAGTCAGAGACGTACGTGTCCGAGCTGCTCGGCAAGCCCAAGGAGGCCGAGTCTCTTCTTGGACTGCTTTCGGGCAGCTCCTCGTTGCTCCAACTCAAGATGGGTCGCATCGATATCCGCTTCGACACGCCTTGGTCTTTGCAGGGCTTCATCAAGGAACAGAAGGATCGAAGAGCCGCGCCAGGCCACAGGAGCGAGAAGGTGGAGCTCGATCCGGTCAATAACGAACACCATCGCGTGCTCTTGCTCAAGGCGCTCGGCTACCGCGTGCTCGGCGACATCAACAAGATCTCGGTGGTCATGCCCGCGGCGCTGATCGGTACCGTGGTGCTCACCTTGCGTGGTCGCGGCGTTTCGAGAAGCGAGCTAATTCGCAGGGTGGAGTGGCTGCGCCAGGCCATCATCAACAAGGGCTTCACTGTCGCCGACTTTGGCGCCATGAAGACGGGCGAGGTGGTCGACCGTGCGCTCAGCACCGTCATGAAGGGCCTCATTGCCGAAGAGAAGGACGTCATGGAACCGACGTTTGTGCCGGTCAAACGGTTCGAGCTCAGCTTCTACCGCAACCAGGTGATCCATATCTTTGTCTCGGAGTCGCTCGCTGCCGCAGCGCTGTATACCAAGGTCAAGCAGGGCGGCACGGCACTGATGCAGAGGATGACGCGCAAGGAGCTGCTGAGCGAGTGTCTCTTCATCTCGTCGGTGTTGCGCAGCGAATTCGTGTTTGGCGTCGACTCGCTCGAGGTCAACGTGGATCGCACCATCGATGGCATGGTGGCCGCCGGCATCTTGGAAAGGCATCCAGACATCAGATCGGAGGAGGGTGGTTCGATCGAGCTCAGCACACAGGAGCGCGAGAATGGACGAGAGAATTACGATTCGTTCCTCTTCCTCATCTGGCCCTTCATCGAAGGCTACTGGCTTGCAGCCGTCTCGCTGCTTTCGCTCATCCCGCAAGGCGCCGAAGCAGATGGGTACCCAACGGAGAAGCTGCCGTGGTTCGCAGCCAAGGACTTTGAAAAGCACACGCAGCTGCTGGGCAAGACGCTCTACGCACAGGGAGAGTTGTCGTACCTCGAGTCGATCAACGCCGCCACCTTGTCGCAAGCCTTCACACGCATGGAGGAGATGGGCATGATCCTGCGCAAGAAGTCGTCGCATCAAAAGCCTGTGCCGATTATGGCGCTGCACCCGAGCTTCTGGCCCTCGCAGACGGCTAAGCTCACGGACTACATTGACCGTCTCTCGCAGTTCCGTCGTGAAGGCAAGGACCGCCGAGAGCAGAATGTCGGGGCTAAAGTTCGCAAGTATACGTCGATGTACATTCCAGCTGCGGTGGAGGTGTCGCAGATCAAGCAGCGGCAAGCGCAGCTCTAGATTGCTTTGCCTTATATGTCAGGGCGCACTCGCCTTTCTCTTCGATACCATCACCGCCCTCAGCCTGATATCATCACTGCACCTCGGTAGACAATATACATATATACACACTTTGCAACACAGGATTCGATGCGTGACGGTGCTCTACAATGTGATCAAGCTTGGCTGGTCAGCTTGAGTCGTCTCTGAGTCGCTTTTTGTGGCTCCAATTTACTCGAGCCTTTCCTAGCGTTCATGTTCTTTGCCATGTGATTTTTGTTTTCCTCTTCTAGCGAGAGGGGTCGTGCTCGGAAGGTGTTGGTCCGAGTTTTTCTTCGACGGAACTTGATTTGCGTCGCATGACCTTCCTTTCCACACGACATCATCATCCAATCTCAACTCTACCTTACCAAAACGCACAGCATCGAGGCACCACTCGGGCACTCGATTCTACGTTTCTCACTTCCCAAGCTGTCGGCGCACGTCTTGTTCAAGCTCGTCTCGGCCGCCTCTCTTCGGCTCCGACAGACCAGTGTCGCTTCTCGTTCGTCTTCCACCATGAGCGCCGCTTCCACCACCACTTCCACCACTGCTGCTGCTGCGGCGGGCGGTAGCCAGGACGACATCGCGGCTGCTCGTCGCTTCCTCGAATACGTCGATGCCAGCCCTACGCCCTTCCATGCGGTAGCCACCACGTCGGCGATGCTCGACGCCGCCGGGTTCGAGCGCGTCAAGGAGAGCGAGCTGTGGGACAACAAGGTCAAGCGCGGCGGTAAGTACTATTTCACGCGCAACCAGTCTGCCCTCGTCGCCTTTGCCATCGGCGCCAAGTACGAGCCGGGTAACGGTGTGCATGTTGTTGGTGCGCACACCGACTCGCCCAACTTCCAGATCAAGCCGGTTTCGCGCAAGACCAAGGAGGGCTATCTTCAGTGCGGCGTCGAGACGTACGGCGGCGGGATCTGGCACTCGTGGTTCGATCGCGATCTTGGTGTCGCTGGTCGTGTCATTGTTTCTGACTCGAAGAAGCACGATGCGTTCACTGGCAAGCTCGTGCACATCAAGCGACCGATTCTGCGTATTCCGACGCTGGCTATTCACCTCGACCGCACCGCCAACGAGGCGTTCAAGTTTAACCTCGAGGATAAGACTGTCCCCATCCTTGGTCTTGCCACGGAGCAGCTCAACAAGCGCGCCGACGAGGCGGCCGAGGCTGCCAAGGTGAGCCCGCAGGCGGTGGGTAGCCCCGTGATGGCGGAGAAGCACCACTCTGTGCTGCTCGACCTGCTCGCATCCGAGCTCGGCGTGTCGGTCGAGCAGATCCAGGACTTTGAGCTCAGCCTGTACGACACGCAGCCTGCCTCGATCGGCGGCATCAACAACGAATTCATCCACTCGCCTCGCCTCGACAACCAGATGTCGTGCTTCTGCGCCACCGAGGCGCTCATCGACTCGCTCGCTTCGGCCGAATCGCTCGACGCTTCGTCCTCGATTCGTGCCATTGCGCTGTTTGACAACGAGGAGGTCGGCTCGGTCTCGAGCCACGGTGCCGAGAGCAACATGCTGCCGAGCCTGATCCAGCGTCTCGTTGCGCTTCCCGTGTCCTCATCGTCGTCGGCTTCGACGCCCACAGCGTCCAACCTGTACGAGCAGGCGATCGCACGCTCGTTCCTGCTCTCGTCCGACATGGCGCACGGCTTCCACCCCAACTACGCCTCGTTCTACGAGGAAAACCACCGCCCCAAGATCAACCACGGCCCCGTGATCAAGACCAACGTCAAGCAGCGCTACGCCACCACGGGCCCCACGGCCTTCCTCATCCGCCGCATCGCCCAGCGCGCCCACGTGCCGCTCCAGTCGTTTGTCGTCAAGAACGACATGCCATGCGGCTCCACCATCGGGCCCATGCTCAGCAAACTCGGTATTCGAACGCTGGATTTGGGTAATCCGCAGCTGTCGATGCACTCGATCCGCGAAACGTGCGGCACCAAGGATGTGGAGTACAAGATTACGTTGTTCAAGCATTTCTTTGATGGGTTTGAGCAGGTCGATGCGCAGCTCGTCATTGATTGAGTGGCGCTAGAGGGTAGATTTGCAGCGAATGGCAGACGATTAGAAACCAAGCAGGCGGTGTGTTGGAGGGGAAGAGAGTGTGCAGGTGGTGCTACAGGATCGAGTTGAGCATGGTCTTCTCCTCTGAGTTCAAGTGGGGCGAGAGGAGCGACTCGAACGACGCTCGTCCGGCTGTCTGAGCGAGGTGCTGAAGGTATTGCGATAGCCAGCTCTGGAGTGATGCAAAGGAACGATTCAGCGAGTCAGTACACCTTGTCTGCGATGAAGGAAGGAAAGGAGGGAAAGATGGAGAAGCACTCACCTTGAGATCCATGCTGTAAACAGGATCAGACTTGAGATCCTCATCATCCTGCAAGCCAAAGTCGTCGTCGTCATTCCGCAGTGCATCCAAGCCGCCGGGGCCGAGCATATCCGAAAGGAAGGCGAAATCGTCCTTGCCACCCGCAGCGTTGGGCTCGTACTCGTCGTCCCACTCGCCGTCCTCGTCGTCCGTCTCGGGCGTGCGCGTCCCATCCGCTCCGCTTCCACCCGCACCACCCGCATTGCCAGCCCGCGACGCAGAGCTCCACTCCTTGAGGAGCACCTTGACGATCTTGGCAAACATGGGCACGCTCGTATACTGGTGTGGCATCGTCTTTGCCCGCGAACGCGTACGGATGATGCCCGAGCTGTCCGGAAGAATATCGCCGCGCACCTCGATGCTGGTCAGGAAGGAGCGTCGGCTGTCCAGCACTTTGGCCAGCGCAAGCGCGCTCACCCGTTGCGCCCAGAAGCCTTGGAAGGTCTCGACGTTGTCGACCCACTTCTTGCAGAGCACCACGAGGCCGTTGCCGCTCTCTGCTGCAGCGATTTCAGCTGCAGGTGCGACCTGGATCGACTCGAGCAGGTCCATCACCTGTTTCGCCTGCTCGTCGTTGTCGTGCATGAGATACGCCACGGGCACGATGAGCGATTGGGTGAATGTGGCGGTTTGTGCGGTGGCGACGCGCTGCACCATGGCGTTGAGCAGTTCTGGCAGCACGTGTGCGATGCGGTCGCCGGCTTTGCGCAGTAATGCCACAACGAGGTCACCGACGGCAAGACCGCCGCTCTCGGAATCGTTGGTGGGGACGAGCAGCTTGGCGATGATCTGCAGCATGAGATCGACCGACGCTGTCTGTGTAAGCGGGTCCTTCCAGTCGACCAGCTCCTGAGTGCATTTCTTGACGAGGACCGTGAGACACTCGATGCCGTTTTGCAGCACGTCGCGGTCCTGGCTGGTGGAGAGCACTTTGAAGAGGTTCGGGCAGAGCACGTTGACGGCTCCGCGCAGGGCAGCAGCGTTGGCGCCGTCGAGCACGCTCTTGGCGAGCTCCACGGCTGTTTCTGCAACAGCGGAAGGCTCACCCTCCGCAGACGCATCCGGCTGATCAGGAAGACTCGACCCGATGGCGGCTGCCAAGAATGGCAAGCTCTGCTGCACGATGACCTGAGGCACGCCTGGCTGTTTGGATCCGGCGAGCGACTCGAGCAGATCCGAGACGACCGAGAGGAGGATAATGTCTCTTGCGTTGGGCGCCCATACTTGCAGCGCTGCACGGACAATCTCGCCGATGATCGCTGGCTCTACGAGGGCGGTGGTGGTTGCGTCGCCGCTCTCGGTCTCCTCCACGACTACCGCCTGCACTGTCTCGATGATGAGGATGAGCGTGTCCTCGGACGCCTGTGTGAGCAGAGGTCCCAATCTCTGCACGATGCGCGGTGCATACGGCCCGACGACATTCGAGGGCAAGTGGCGGTAAAAGTTCTTGACCGTGCGCACCGCCGAGATCTTGACAGGCAGAGAGGCGCTGTCGGACTCGATGGCATTGACGGCTGCATCGAGGAACTGCACCGCCAGCTCGGACGGCAGCGAGGTAGCGAACTGGGACGCAAACACAAAGCCACGTCCCTGCAGGAAAGGAGGCGCGTCATTGCCGACGTTAGGCAGCACGATGGTGTTGAAGATCGACTCGAGGTCGAGCGCCTGTTTGCCTTCGGACCGGGTCTCGACAATTTCGCTGATGGCGTCTGCGTTGTTGCCGATGGCGGTCAGCACACCTTCGTGGGTCTTCCACCAGTCTGCGTCGCCGTTGGCCTTGTCGGTATTGGCTTGCTGGACGAGTTGGTGGACCTGCTGCCCGAGGGAGCGAAGGGCTGGCACTGGAAAGTCTTCGATGAGCATGCCGAGCAAATCGGCAGCAGCGATTCGCAGACTGTAAGCCAGCGTCTCGTCGTCTTCATCGGCAATGAAAGCGTTGGCGTCGTTGGCCCAGTTGTCCTCGTCTTCGACGGTCATGTCGATGTACACGAGAAGGAGACCGATCAGCTGCTGCAGGGTTTGAGTCTCGTTGCCCTGACCACCCGTGCCTCCCTGGACGAATAGGTCGCGGCAGCGGTCTCCGCGAGAAGCCTCGTTGATAAAGTCGAGGATGGAGCAGGCCAACGATGGGATGTCGCAAGCTACGTCGTCGTCGCCTTCTTCCGATGTGGGAGCATCGAGATCCGATGTGCTGGACAAGTAGAGCTGCTTGAAGGCAGGAAGAAGCGAGACGAGGTTGGATATCGATGATTGCATGAATGGTTGCAGATGCGATTTGAACTGGGCGCGGAACATGGCTGCGACCTTGAGCGTCTTGAAGATCTCGTTGCGCAGCGCCAGCGTTTGCCAGCCTTGCTGGAGGTCGGAGCCAAGCTGTTGTGCTGCGTCGCGTGCAAGTAAGGACTGCATCATGGAAAGCCAGCGAGGCAACATCGTTTGGGAAGCCTGCTTGACTACGTCTGGGTATGATTCCTTGACCATGTAGAGTGTGGTGAGGCATTGGCGGAAGACGAGCACGCACCTTGCTCGGACGTGGGCGCTGTGCTGCTCCTCCTGCGCCAACACCTGCTCCAACGCTGGCAGGATCTCCTTTGCCACCTGCATGAGCTGAACCTCGTCCATCTCGACGCGGACAAACTCGGAGAGGAGCGCCATTGCACCGTGCAGGCCGTTGGGCTCTGCTTGTTGGAGGAGCTGCTGGATGTAGGGAAGCAAGTCGGGGTATTCGTCGGGATAGTCGGGGCCTGCGATGGTGGAAATGGCGTAGGAGGTAGTGAGACGAATCTTTCGGATAGGGTCCGCAAGACCCGCGAGCAGAGCATGGCGCGCCTGCTGCTTGACCGCCACATCGACGGCAGATCCGACGAAGCCGTCAAAGTAGGGCGACCATCGTGCTGTGATGTATTTGCGAAGCGCAACACCTGCCGACTGACGGATGTGGATGGGGGCGCTGGCATCGAGAAGCAGCTTGACCAGACTCAAGCTGGCCAGGCCCTGTGGATCCTGTTCGGGATTGCGGAACGATCCGAGTTGTGCTTCTGCCTGCGTCCTTGCAACCGAATCCGGCGAAAGAGTGGCCTCAAGGCAGGCTGCCAGCTGCTGCTCCATGGTCGCTTCTCAAGTAGCCAAAGCTGAGTTTACGGTGCGAGACAAGCCAGGACGGGGTGGTGAGTGTGCAGACCAAGGAAAAGAGTCGGACAGTTCCGAACAGGTGTTGGTCTCGCTGCAACTGCCCGAGTGCACAGATGGCATAGCACAGCCACAGCACAGCACAGCAGTCAAACCATCAAAGATTGCTCGACGCGTCTTTTGCCAAAAACTTCAAGCTTTTGCTGCAGTTTCTTCTTCGGTCGTGATGCCGAAACCCGAAATCACGTTGCCAACAACACATCCTGCAGAGACACCTCTGCTGCAACGGTGACTGCTCAGCTCGTTAACTCGTACGACTAGACAAGCCCGACAAACATGCTTTATTGCAGAACATCGCTGTGTATCAACTATTTTCCAACAGAAATAACGGTCCTACGTGTATTTGGGTGGTAGAGCTGAGCTGACTATCAAGCTGATTCCAGGCCAGAGAGCGTGCTGGCAGGAATCTGGACGACAGCTCCATGTCGCATTCCCGTTGGCGTCAGCGACGGATCGCAAGCCGGGTATGGAATCGTGTACAGATCTTCCGTCTGGAAGCACGAGTAGCCCGCTCCGCCGTAGTTGTCTTCCCACAGGTAGAACTTGGCCGGGTTGACAATGTCGCGCTGGATGGCAGGGCCTTCCCAAACGACATCGACCGGCTTGCCAATGCGCTCCCAAGTGCCAAAGAGACCCTCGGATGTCTTGTCCATCACCACACCTGTGCCTCCCGTCACGTCCGAGTACCATCGAACCAAGTTGCCGTTGCCCAGGTCCGCCACCTCCTGGTCGATCACCTTGTTGCCAAAGTTGATGCTCTCCCAGCGCTGAGGGCTGCTAAAGTTGACCAGGTCTGTCGTGTACGAGTAGTACACAAACGGGCCCGTAGCTGGGCCTGTGTGGTCCGGGTCCGAGCTTTTGTAGGTCTGCGAAGCCCAGAAGACGGCATAGGCGTTGGCCGCAGGGTCCCATGTGGCAGACGGTGCCCACACGTAGCCGGCAGTGGTGTCCATCAGCTCTACGAGTCGTTCAGCGGACCAGTTGATGCCGTCGTCCGACTCCCAGACGTGGATGCTTCGCGAGCCGTGCGACTGCGCATCGCCCCAGTTGGTCTTGCCAATGTCCAGGTCAGTAGCGAGGATGTAGTACTGTGTCAAACAAGGCGCAGCCGAGTAAAAGTGTCAGTGGCATGCTTCTGCGAATCTTCCGACGTGCTTGAAGCGCGCACTCACCTTGCCATTGACCTGGTTGCGAAAGATGTACGGGTCTCTGGCGCCACCGGTGCCGAGCGTGGGCACGAGCTCACCCTTGGACCCGGACACGGCGCTGAACGTGACGGGTGCATCCGCTCGCGAGTAATGCAAAAACACATGCGGCACGTCACCCAAGAACGTCGCCGACAAGAACCCAGCAGCAGTGTCGGCATCCGCGGCTCGCTGCACTGCCGTCAGGATCGAGTCAGATGCAGGTAGTGCGAGCGCGGTGCCCGCGACTGCGATCGCAGCAGTGACCAACGAGGTAAAGCTTGGACGCATGGTAAAGGATTGCAGATGGTTGTGCGTTGTGGCCGAAGAAGTTTGAGATGCCGAGACAAGCAAACAAGGCAGGAATGTGGGGCTGTATTTAGGCATCATCAGCTTCCACGCTAGAGGGTCCAGCGTCCAAGGACCATCTAGGCCAGACGCAGGCTCTGCAAGCGTCAACGGTAATCTTTGCATACTGTACAGCTTCTGGTCAGGCACAACGTGCAAACAGTCCGGGAATCTTTCTTTCATGCGTATCCTTCTCAGCCACTGTTTCGGACAGACCCCGGACTTTGAGGATCATCCAAGCCTCATGGCTGCTAGCCCCACGTTGACCTTCGCGAATCTTGACGACGCCGAGATTCCCCGCTGGCTCCAACAACGTCATGAAAAGGTAGGTAACAGGCTTCGAGCGGCTCTTTTTTCTGCATCAACGTGCAGGGGCTCTCGGAGTTCTCTCGGAGTTCTCTTGAATTGCGCAGCATGTCGTTGGCCAATAAAAGCAGTCGGCAGAGGGGGGTCTCGGCTATTTGTTTTAGCGCCATCGAGACGCAGCTGCTGCAGAACGACGTGCGGCCTTCTTTGCGGCAGAAGCCCTGGCTTTTGCGGGGTAAACAGCCGAAATGGGATTCTCAAGCCACCGCCAATCCGGCAATCTCAGCCTGCTCCTTGCCGGCTGCAGCGGCTTTTCCTGCCTTGATCCTCTCGGCCTACCTAGCACAAGCTCAAGATGGTCGTCGTAAAGACTTTGCTCCAAGTGAAACGTGCTCGTAGCGAAGCTTATGCAAGGCCAGGCGAATCGTGGCAGGCGCCCACCGCCAACCATATGACCCAGCCTGCCTTGTCAAGTGACCTTTGGAAAAGATGATCCTCTAGTCCCAACACACGCTTCGACGGGGAGGGCGTAAGGTGATTTTGTTCAATTGATCAAGGCGCGGCTTTCTTGGTACCAGAAGCCTTCGACATTGCCGAGCGCAACATCGCTAAGAAGCAGACTCAGAATCCTCTGCCTTGTCCCAACCCTCGCCACCGTGCGTCATGAGCCTCGTGCATGCCGGCTCTGTACGCAGAGGAACGGGCATCTCAGCCACGTTGCTAAGCGATTTCGCCAGGCCGGGATATATTGAAACGAAGAGCAGATACAGGAGATGAGCCAGAATCAACGCAATGCGAAAGGTATAGGCTAAGAGCGGGGCCTGTGTATGAGAAGGACGAAATTGTCGTCATGATGATCATTGTAAATTACTGGAAGGAACGAAACGGTCAAAATGCGAGCGAAGCTGTGGCGAAGAGCATGGAAAGCCCCTAGCCCTAGGGCATGGGCGGTAAGTGGTGCGAGACGGTCACGACTGTACAGCCAAATGGGCACATCTGGCCAGGTGGCACACTGCTAGCACATGCTATGGTCCAGCTCACCTCACACTATGGTCTGACCTTGATGAGAGTCACAACTGAATACTAGCCATCAG